>JAPYZA010003657.1:0-14612 GCA_030522685.1 Eupelmus azureus | reverse complement strand
GTGTGGACGTTTGCGCCCGAGCGAAGCGAGGGTGAAAAGGCCACACGAGGTTGAAATCACTTCCTCGCTCATGTATCGAACCGTATTTTTTTATACGACTTGCACAAAGCGAGATTTAGCATACGCTTTGTTGCTCGAGCGTGCGCGAAATCGAGCTTTGCGCACGGAGTATCAAAAACAACTTTTCATCATACCCTGGCCAATAGTACCATTTTCGTTCCCGGCTCAAAATCACAAAAGTGGTATAACTAAAATACAATCATTGTATTGTTTAACAGTACAATAAACTTTGAATACAATAATAATTATATGTTAATGCATCGGCGAAATTCCCGACTAATTGATAATTGATCTTAGATATCTGTTATCACTAACAGTTTCAAGATCCATTTTACCAATATTTTATTGTATTTATTCATATATTATAATCTTAATTTATAGATATATAATCATCTTTAATTTATGTATATATTGTCATTAATTAAATAAAAATATAGCACAATATTATTAACATAACGTTGAATCAGGAATACTTGTTTAAAAATGTCAAAAAATAACGTTAAAAAATGAGAGTGAACATAAAACGCTGCGAAATAATGGCTAGTTTCTAAAATAAGGTGGGCTCGGTTATTCTTACACTCGGTGGCGGCGACGACGAAATATTTTTAATATGTATATAAACACATTAGAAACCTTACATTGTAACTCCTTTTGACTTCCGTTGCAGTTTTTAAAAGAAAAGTTATTAGACACCCGTAAGTTGCATTCACTTTTAAGTACATTATTGTTAATATGTTGTTCATAAATATCCAATTATATTTATTAGTGTTTTTTTTTTTTTTTTTTTAGAAAAATAATCCAAGAAGTCTTATATCAGCAGTATCATAAACTTAGATCACAATAAAAGCTACTCCAATGTATCAAAATGATGTATGACTCGTAAAATATGAGTATAAAAAATTTATATTAACCAAAATTAATAAAAGTGAAAGAAGAACTGCTTTTGTTAAAAGAAATAAAAATTTTATTTATCTTTAAAGAATTTAACTCAGGTTGGCCCCCTCCTTTTCTCTTGAATTCTTCGTGCTGTTCAATATTTTGATAAGTCATCAAGTTTTACGTCAATTGAATTTGCTTTGAATTCAATACATACCTGTAGAGGTAGTCAGTAAATAATTGGCACTAAAAACTATCTCGTAGTTATATAAAATCATTAGTATTGTACATAACGGAATAGTTTTCAAAAATTATTCAGACTTCGAATACAAATTTTAATTGTAGCAGAGTAAAAAAAAAGTTTAATTCATAGTTTAATTTTAAGTTTTTTTTTATGTAAGATTTAAAATAATATTTAAGGAAAAATAATTATAATAATTTGTTGAATTTCCAAAAGAATGTATTGTGGTATCGTCGTAGCATATAATATATTATGAAGAATCAATCTATAGTCATTCAAAGCACATGTAAATGTAGGTCGGTATACTAAGGAAAAATGAAATATGTGAAGTGTTGTTTAATTATATCATCCTACAATTAATTGCTGTGAAGTTAAATAGGAAGCTTAGTTTTACTACGATCTGTAAATAGTTATAGGATCGTATATTCTTTTAATAATAATTTTTCTGTGAATGTAAGTATTGTTTAAAAATATTGTACTTATTTTGCTGTACTAAATACAGTTTATCATTTTATAATTTTATTACTTATAGATTTAATTTTTTCGTAAGCTCGAAATTATTTTATTGTTTTTCAAAATTTTATATTAATATTTTTTATTAAGTTATTTACTGTTATTTTTAAAGAAAAAAATAATAAAAATAATTTTATTTTGTATATTTTTAAAATTAAAATTTTTTTCAAAATTCAGTTACACTATATAACATGTTTACCCAATTTAATCACTTATATTTTATATAATCTTTTTGAAATGTTACATTTCGATATGGGTGTGGAAGGTGCAGTGCAAGTGTGGATACTCTTTTTATGTCTATATTTTCACCCCTTTTCGTTTTGGTTAAAACTTTCCTAAATATTAAGTAGAAACAATATTAAGATTTTTTTCAAAATAACTCTAAAACTGCCGGTAGCAAAAGATTTCCTGTGTGTTATAGCACAACTTCAATATTTCTTATATTTTGGTATTTAAAGTTATCCCATAATTATAGAAAAAAAAGTTTGTGCCGTATCTATAACTCAGATATGTAGTCGCAGTACTCTCCTAAGCTAAAGTTTAACTTTTCAGATTTGTGTTAATTTACAATTTATATGTAAAAATATTAATAAACTAATTTTTGGTTTGATTTAATTATAATATAATTAAAATATATTAATGATTTATGTTAAATACAGGATGTTTCGTACTTGGAAATCGGTCTTGGGCTTAGCAATATTAGGGACAAGTTTTATCGTAATTAATTCCTCAAAAGATGAACAATATAATATCAAGCAGTATGTAAAACCCAATAAATATTTTCCAAAAATACTTTCAACGGTACAAAGAATAACTAAAAGAGCTCTAAGTCAAGGACGACCTTCGCCAGAAAATACCACGAACTACCGATTGCCCGATAATATAATTCCTACGGAGTATTTCATACGACTAAAACCATTCATAACACCAAAAAATTTTACGTTCGATGGCACGGTCAGAATCATCGCCAAAATTAAAAGAAAAACTTCAAATATCGTTCTTCACGTAGATCAAATTGAAGTTCATAACGTGACCATATTATCGCTTACCGACGACAGCAACATAGAAGTACAAAATATTTTAAAAATAGATAAATATCAATTTTTGAATATAACATTAAAAACATCTGTAAATACTGGTTCTAATATCAGCATTGATATATTGTATGGGGGAATTTTAAACGATGATATGAATGGATTTTACAGGAGTTCCTACAAAATTGATAACATAACCAGGTATGTAATAGTCGAAATTCCATCAAATTTGGCAAAAATACCATCGCTATTCATTTTAATTTAACTTAGATGGCTTGCCTCTACGCATATGGAACCAACAGCAGCCCGAAAGATGTTTCCTTGTTTTGATGAACCTGCCTTAAAAGCTGTGTTCAATATAAAAGTTGTTCTTCCGCCATCTTACATTGCTTTAAGTAATATGCCCGTCAAGTCTTATTCAATAGAGTAAGTATACTGTTAATATTTTTACGATATTTGAAAAAGTACTTCATGAGAACAGTATGAGATTTACGAATGATAGACTGTAAAATTTTCTGATATAGCTCCAAGTAGTTAAAAGTGAAAACTATGACAGTTTAAAGTAATTTTGGCAAATTTAAATTTACATATTTATTTAGTTATAAAAATTTTAAGAGAAAAAGATTTTTTACCACATAATAGTTTATTTCTTAGTGTTAAAAACAAACTTTCCTTTATAAAAGAAGTGTTAATAAAAATACATTTTTTTCCCAAATTAAGGACCAAAATTATATCTCAATACAAATTGATAATAATTTAACATTTTCATTACTTGTAATTACTTGAATTTTTTAGCAACACAGTGGAATTTGAAGAAACCCCGTTAATGTCAACTTATCTTGTTGCCGTGGTGGTATCTAATTTCGAGCATCAAGCGATAAACGGTGAAATGCCGTGGTTATACAGAGCCTGGTCAGCCCCAAATCTCGTCAATCAAGTGTCTTACGCCCTTTCCGTGATGCCCAAGGTACTTAAGTTTTTCGAGACCAAAATAGGGGTACCTTATTCTTTGCCAAAGCTCGATATAGTCGCAGTACCAGATTTCGAAGCTGGTGCCATGGAAAATTGGGGTCTGATGACGTTTCGTGAAGGTGTAGTGCTTTACGATCCGAGCCTTATACGACTCAAACAAAAGAGACGAGTTCGAGGCGTCGTGACCCACGAGATCGCGCATCAGTGGTTCGGTAATCTGGTAACGCCCAGCTGGTGGGACCACCTATGGCTCAGCGAAGCATTTGCAGGATACTTTGAAATGCATGCCCACGAAGATGTAAGTACATAAAAATAATTTTTCCAAAATATTTATTGTGCGGGACAGATAAGATTTACTCAACAAATTTTCACTGGAGAATAATAAAAATTGAAGTGATGTGCAGGTAGATTGATCTTTAACGAACCCGGTTGTTACTAGTTAATTTATTCTCTGTCGACGTTTCGGGAGATTTTCAAGACTTAAATAAATTAAACCAAGATTTATATTATAACTATATTAATTATTTCTTTCCTTAAAAAATTAACTAGTAACAACCTGGTTCGTTAAAGATCAATCTACCTCCATATCGCTTCAAAAAAACCATAGTACGAACAACAACCTCAATCTTAATTTATAATAGTAAAAATTGTAATGATTTCCTAGTTGTTGCAGTCGCTACAACTTTTACTACGATAATTTCTTTGTATAAATTCTAATACATTACAAATAGGAGTTGCTTTTCAATGTACTTTTAAAGATTAGAAAAAGCTATACAATATGTGTTATGATTATTGTAATACATTAAATCACTTTATTTCATTATTACTAGATATCGAAATCATTATAATATTCTTCTATTATTAAATAAAAATAAAGTGCAAATTTCTTTTCGAAATAATTTACAATTCAGTTTTATTTTTTGTTATTTGGCGTACAATAATTTTACCTAAAACAACAATAGCGAATATTGTAAATTAGAATTCATGTATATAGGCAATCTCATTTTACGGAATTTTAATTGATGCATACTATAATAAATTATAGGAAACAGCATTGTGGGATTTAGATTCGGTATTTGTCGTTGAAACTTTGCAACCATCATTTCTTAATGATGCAGCTCCCGATACACCCTCGGTAACAAGAAAAGTGTACTCTCCTGCTGAATGTAAATCAATGTTTGATCGAATAACATATAGTAAAGGTGCCAGTGTCATTAGAATGCTTGAAAAAATATTAGGCCCAAAAATGTTCTTTGGAGCTCTACACAGATACCTTGATGCAAAGTATGATTTACTATTTATCAGTATTATATTATTTCTATTATCTCTTAAATTTATGCTTGTCTATTTTTAGTCAATTCTCAACTGGTACACCGAATTTGTTAAATTCGGCACTTGAAGAGGAAATCAAGTTTAACAATTACAAATTAAATAATAATATTTCGAAAGTTATGAACAGCTGGACTTTGCAATCAGGTTTTCCTGTAATCGATGTTCGATTCACAGGAGATTCTGTTTCTTTAAAGCAAAAAAGATTTTTTTTAAAACCACAGAATATTGTCGATCGAACAACTTGGATTATTCCAATAAACTGGGCTACACGTAGTAATCCAAATTTCAATGATACTACAAAACTTTCTTGGTTAACTAATCAAAAAGTTTTCACTATTAAAAATGCAAGCAAAGATTGGGTGATTTTTAATATTCAACAAACAGGTAAGTTTAATTATTACTTGGCATAATAAGATAAGAACACGACTTCTTCAGCATTATGTCAAATTATTTTCAAGATCGAATTTTATAAATTAGTTGTCTTAAATAACTTTATGCAAATAAATTGCACATTGATTGTTATAATGATAGTTATAACTTCAAATTAAAGTAGATTTGCTATCTTATAAGTTAAAAAGAAACCTAAATCTACAGGTGACTTTAACAAATTACTTTTAGGCTACTATAGAGTTAATTACGATGAGAACATGTGGAAACGTATCATAGATACACTAAAGTCTGAAGAGTACAAACTGATTCACGAAATCAATCGTGCATCACTGATAGATGACCTTTTCAATTTAGCAAGAGCTGGTATGATTGATTATAATATAACACTATCAGGATCCCAATATCTGATACAAGAAACCAATTATATACCGTGGAAAGCAGCATTCGAAGCATTAGCTTATTTAAAAAATCGATTTAAAGGTCATTCTGAAATTTATGACCTTTTTAGAGTAAGTGTTTATTTACTAAGATAAATTTAAGTATTTTGATAGAAACTATATAATATGGCAACAATATTATAAGCGTACATGACATATTAAAGAAGAAATTTTTTAATAAGTTTTGTTCTAAGAAATCACAATTTTTTTCTAATTTAGTATTGAAGAAACAATTTTTTACTTTAATTGCTGCATTTAAGTATCTAAGAGCTTAATAATATTTAAATGAGGGATTGAAGTGACCGTTTGTATACCGGCGGGTCTTAGCCTATTCAAGCAGCGAGCGTAAAATAGTTTGCGCCCGCTTCAAGCTCTAGCTGATTTTGAAGTTTTATTATTATGTGTATATGTTATATACATATAAATGTATACACAGACACAGATGCACACCTTCGCACATATATATTTATATTTATATACAGCCTTCGATTCGTACTAGCTGATTTAAGAACAAGAGCCTGTGAGTCAATCAGCATTGAGCTCTATAAGACTTATTCCTTTTTAATATGGGAACCGAAAGAAAATGTCTTGTATATAACTCAATGCTGATTGGCTCACAGGCTCTCGTTCGTGTATCTGTGCTTTTATTTGTATTTGCGCAGCCCTAATTCATGCAACACGTAATCCCTCTTAGTTGTTATTATTTTAATTTTCTTATGAAACGTAACCAAAGTGCGCGACTTAATTTATGATTCCGTTCCTTACGCCTCTGGTAAAATCTACCACGTTTGCATTTAAGGTTCACAGGAAAAATATTTTTTTTTAGTAAATAAAGCTTTATTGAACTCAAAAAACAATTATAAGGAAAAATATTTTTTATGGCGCGTGTACAATACACGATTTAAGCTTATCAACAATAAACAAGAAGTTATTTTATATAATATTCAACAAAATATAATTTTAGGTTTATGTAATATCTTTATTAGAACCTAATTATAAAAAATTAGGTTTTAATGAAATAGAAGGAGAACAAGATCGAGATGTCCTTCTTAGAGAAATGGTTCTACAGTGGATGTGTAATTTGGAATATGATGAATGTATTCAAATGTCATTAAATGCTTTTAAAAACTTACAAGAAAATATCAGGTAAAACAATTGCAAAATAATATTAACTTGTAATGTGATCCTCGAAAAAGATGCATGGCTTCAATTGGCTGGGACTTAAACCCACAACCTTCCGTTTCCGAATTGACCTCATTCCGGGTGATGACGCATACATTTTTTTGCTTAAGCATCAGTTATTCGTCACAACTTTTTTAAAACAAATCTGTTATTTTTTGTAAATTATAAAATTTAAATAGGTATCATTTGTCACCAAACCAACAAATTTTTGTATACTGCACAGCTGTCAAATATGGTGATACTGAACATTGGGATTATTTGTGGAAAAAATTAATAAAATCAAAATATTCAGCTGAAAGATTAACTATTCTATTTGGACTATCTTGTTCGAAAAATTCGACTAATTTAGAAAGGTGGAAACAAATATAATAAAAACATTGCATTTAGAAATCAAAAAATACATAAATCTTTATATTAATGCATACATTTTTAGACTTTTATTTGAAGCTGTTACACCGGGTGGTGAAATTAGAAAACAAGACATGAAGGAAACATTTTTGAATATTATTGGAAATAGTTTAATTGGATTAGAAACAACTCTTGCATTTATTGATAAAAATTATAATGACATCGTGAATCAGTGAGTTATTTTAAATATTCATATACTCGAACGTATCTAATACATTATACAATTATCCAATAATTTCCTTTATACTTAGTATCGGTGATGAAAAAATAATAGAAGATATACTTGGGAATATTTCGAGTTTATTGTCATCAAGTGAACTGGTAGAAAAGGTAATTTTATTTGTGGCTATTCTGTACTGAAAGTCATTTAAACATTATAAATTGTTTTATATTTATTTTACAGTTTCATATTTTTATCGAGGATAACAGCAAAAAACTAGCAAATATTTCTGAATCACTAGAAAAGTCTTTGAAGAATGCTAAGTATGAACTGAATTGGTTTGATAATAAATCTCCAAAAATCTTGAAATGGTTAAAGGCTAATCACCCAAGTTGAGAATATAATTATTGTAATATTATTTCTTAAAATATTATAGTTGAAATTACGATTGGTTGTATAAAAAAATATGGATAAAAATATGGCCTTGTAGTAATATTGACTGTGCCGATGTCAAGGTCATGTGTCACGTAAAAATTGATATTTTAAAAGATATATATGCTAACTATATTTTATATTTATTTTTTTTCTACATTTTTACTTGTGCTATTCTTGTGTTTTGCAGAAAATAAAGCCATTTATATCTTTCTGTATAAGTGTTTATAGAGGTAGTTTTTAAATGATGAAAGATTTTTTTACAAAATAATATTAAATAAAATATAAGTTTAAAATTTTATGTTTAAAATTGTTAGTTATTGTAAGTTTTTAATGAAGGATAAGAGAAAGTTCTATAAAAGCGCTTTCTATCCCCTAAAGGATCTTGTTTGACGATTCTGCGCATTCAAATAGAAACCATAGCTTCTTTTATAACTCCTAGCAAATGACCTCTCAGAACGAACTTAATGAAAAATGGGTCAAGGTAGCTATCCGATGTGAAAGATTATGTACAATTGAATTATATAATAAAATTGTTATGATAGGTATTGATGCACATGTAACCCAGTTATATACACTATGGCAATGTAGTTTCGATTACTATTTATAAAACGCATGTAAACTGAAATTTTGCAATTACCGTCAGAAGATTTTAAGTGTAAGAAGTGGTCAACTTTTTCGTAGCCTTTGATTTCTATGTTACTTATCTTCAAGTCCAGTACGACACCCAATAAATTACTGATTATCGTTTATTCATATAAAATTCCCCTTTAACAGGTAAGTCCTTCAAGTAATATCATTACATTATATTGAAAAATTAATGAAATTTGCTATTCTACTGTCATACAGTTTTCCAAATAAATTTTAAATATTTATTGTATTGAAAATCTTTCTGCAATACAAGCAAATAATTTTAAATACAAGTTTAATCTTAAGGCCAAGTAAAAGGGTGAGATAGAAATCTGTACAAAATATTAAACGGAATTCCAAAAATTATATCAAAAACATTAATTAGATTAATTGGGAAAAACTTTTTTTTCTAAAGATTTAATGTTTTACAAAAAAGCTGACATTTTAAACAAAAATATTTCAATATATAAATTCGATCTTACAGATATTACCAACTTTTTTAACAGTCAGTAGAACTTCTCTGAAAATTGGACAACGTCAGTTTCTATAATTTTAGGAAAACAATATTTTTACGACATAAAATTTGGATTCCGTTTTATTTTTTAAATCCTCGACACCGCACTGTAACAAATATAATAATGTAAATTAAAAGAGTAATATTTTTCCAGTCAACATTAATGGTAGAAAGATTCTTATTTTTTGAAAACTGCGATCAAAATCTCTATTCAATAATTAGATTATGCAGTCCGTAGGTAAACTGTTATTTTATATACCGATACATACATACATAATTTTTGTAAAATTAAATTACATTTGTAATTCGATTATTGATTAATTGATTATATTTTTAAAAGCAAAATAATAAAGGATTAAGTCATTTAAATTTTATAATGAACTAGATGGCTGTTCAAGTCTTTTTTTTAGAAACACAGTATAGAAGCGTGTAGAGCAAATTGAATATTGTTTAGGTTAGAAAAAATTATTGTCTTAGTATTTAATAAGGAAAGATTTACAAACAGCTAAAACGTGTGATTTTAAATGTAGGTAAGTGTTTTATATTTTTACTAAACAATTTACGCGAACTACTTAATTATAACTAATAAAAAATATCAAAAATTGAAAAGCCAAAAAAATTCACTGAAATCAAACAATCGATAGGTTTATCTGTGTCTGTTTTCAATGTTGTTTACAAGTTTTTATGTGTTGGATTAATTTAGAATGTTTTTATTTAATTCTGTTGTTAATAATCAATATAATTTAATAGTTTTGTTTTATTTTGAAAAGTAAAGGTAATGACGAATAAACGTTAGGATGATGTTTTGATACAAGATAATTTGGACTGTTTTGTGCCGAATTCATTTACGTCTAATAAAATCATGTGCATCCGTAAAATTAATCAACTTATGAAAATTTGATTGTGCAGTTTTCGAAATGCCCTGGAAAAGCATATTCCACACTTTGTTCAATGGCTTAACATGTCAAGAAGCTTCTGCTGCAAAATCTGCATCTGGATATCGTTGCAGGTTAGTTGCATTCCAATCTTCTTTTCTTTTAACCTCTATTTATTTATATGCTCCATTCGTATATTGATTTATTTCAGCAATTGTAACTATATAAGCTGCTTTTGTATAATACCGTACTAATAGTACTTTAAATTATACTAATTAATTTATAATCAGTGACCTTATAATCAATTTTATGGATATTAAAAACTTTTCAAAAATACTTTCTTTTTCTATGTAATTTAAATTATCCAAAACTCGATTACTTTATAAAATATCAGTTTAGAAATATGTATGTAAAGAAATAAAGTCAATGTGTAGCATATCAAACCATGAATACGTGTTAAAAATTGATAAAACTATAAATAAAGAAAAGATCAATTGATTTGTAAGTACCTAATTTGCATTCGAACGCCTCTGCGACAGCTGATCTTCTCTTCTTTGTGCATCGTCAATCGTACAATGCGACTCGGTGCGTCTCAATTGCGCCCGGGGAATTCGGTATCTCGCCTGGCGCGCCGCTCGACGACGGATGGAATTGTCAGCTTGAGGAGTGACAACGTGCGGACGGCGACAAAGGGGCAGCCCGAGGAGCCAAGCCAGATCTCTTGCATTGAAGTAAACGAACATTCGTAAGCCGTCCAATTGTTTTTTACGACTTGCTTTTCCCAATGAAAAGCATTTTACTTTTAAGAGGTGAAGCTTTATCAGAGATGCTTTTTATTTCTTTTCCATTTCCGATGGAGATTGTGTTAAATAATTGATAGTTTTTATTGATACAACTATAAGGACTTTAATTACGTATAGCTTCTTTTAAATGGCTTGGGGTATGTGTAAAAAAAAAACAGTGTGAAAATAATTATTCAAATGTTTGATAAAGTTTAACCATCTAGTTTAATTTAAGTTTACTAAAAGTTTAACATTATTCTTAATTTGTAGGAATTATTATTTTTATAATACAATTAATTTTATTATTACCCAGCAACCAAAAGTCGGGATTCAGCTTTGACAGGTGGAAAATATCTCAAAGGAATGCGGAACAAGTAAGGCATTATACATAAATATTTTGAAAATGTTAATAAAAACATCTGGATAAATTTCTGTTATTATCAGATGTCTAAACTAAAAGATAAATTGTCAAATAATTACAATGCCAATGCTACATCAAAGGAAAGGCCTCTTGACGTATTAAGACATGTATCGCATGGATTTAAATTTTCGAATGTAAGTTAATACGTAAGATGAACGTGCATAAGTTTTAAAATTCTAGACGTATTTCTTATTAATTAACGCTATTATAATTTTAATAAATTCAATTTACTATTCCAGGTATACAGTAATAATATAAAAAAAAGAAACAAACACAATGTCGTAATTAACAATAGCATTAATTGTAATGAACGTAGTAATAAGTCATATAACTTCTGTGATGAAAAGATTCTTGTAAAGAATACGAATAACTACCCTGAGGTAATTCCAGTGATTATTTGTTTATAGATAAAACGTAGTAATAGATTACAGTTTAAAAATTACTAAGTACTAAGTACTGTTCTGAGTAACTAAATAGAGTTTAGAAAAATATTAAAATTTATAAATTAAAATTTTAAATATCGACATACATGCTTGCTATCACTGAACTACTTGATTTTTAATATATTTTATCAGGCATTATAATACGCCCGGTTTTGCGATTAACAATTTTTTATATATAAAATAATAAAATAATTCTAATAATCTAATAAACACTCTTTTTTAAATAAAATTCTCCCATTTTTTACAGAACTTTCAGTCTCACCGCAACACTTCCACCAACTATCAAAGATCTCGATTAAAGCTTGAAGCGCTAACCGGCTTTCGCGAGAATTCCTCAAATTTTTCGTCTTATAAATTGCCTCCCGACCTTGAGTCAACGGATAGCCTTACCTCGGCAGCAACCAGCAATTTCTCGGCAAACTTTTCACCGAGTAGCGCAAGTGGCTCGGGCCAAACTTTTCCAGGCTCCTCGCGTCAACAATTTCGATCTCTTCTAGCCGGTGAAAAAGCGAAGTTTCGAGAAACTTTAGCGAGGAATCAGCGAGCTACGCTAAATAACGACCATCCGACTGGTGCCGTAACCTTGAGAAAAAACGGACGAGCGAAATCGATTAGAAGAAGAAAAAAAGAGCCAGCTAGCCCTAAGGCGAGCGATAAGCCAGCATCGTTCGATGATTTTTTGCTCGAGGTGCTAAGCAGCCCAGGGAAGTGCGAAACAGCGCCGATAAAGCCAAGAGGAATGGTTTCGTTGGCGGTCGATGATTTTGAAAGGGAAGACGGAAATGCCGACGAGCGCGACAGATCGATTTATTTGAACGGTGAATCCGGGCTGCCGATGTTTTATTCAGGCAGGCTGGATAGGCGTGAAAGGTTTTCGAGTGGAAGAAGCGAAAAAGATTATTTTAAACGAGCTGCTTTCGAGAGTAATACGAGTATTCGGAAAAATTGGAGTGTGAGAAAATATGATAAGTATTCAGATAACGATTTTGGACGATTTAAAAGTTCAAATAAAATGGATAACTTAGCTAAGGAGAACGGAGAGTATCGTGAAACTTTTTTAAGTAATAAATATTTAGAAAATTTGGAACGTTCGAATGGAGTAGAAAAGAACGTTAATTTTAGAAATTTAAAAATTCCTATAGAAAACGAAAATCGATTTAAAAGTCGTCAATTACTCACGTTGAAGCACAAATTAAAATTCAAAGAGCACAAAAGCATGCATCATCCGAGGAGAAAAAAGTATCTATTAAAAAGAAGAGCGAACGCCGCATTAAATCGGAAACTCAACTGGGCTCCGCAGCTCTGGCAAAAAAGAAATAGCAGATCTCGGGTCTTAGATTCTGTAGGTGCGGCAAAAAGCTCGGCGGAAAGTGTCCCCTTGAAGCCGGTGAAAAACGGAGCGATATCGGCGGGCGATTATCGGCGCCGCATCGAGAAGGAGTTCGGCCAGATAAAGGCCGCGCTGAGGCTGGAAAAAACTGCGGAGCTGGAGCACACTCGTGCCGAGGAGGCCGCGAAAAACAATCGGCAACAATCGGCGGGCAGTGAATCGCAGAGCGGTGCTATCCTCGAGCCTGAATTTATGAGTCAAGAGGAGAGCGAGGATAAAGCCACGCCGGGAGACGATAAGAAGAAGAAGAAGAAGAAGCTGGTGGCACAGGCGCTGATAATCACGAACCGCGTGGACGGACACGAGCTGCCGTTTAAACTGGTTCTAGGGCCGGATAAGTATGGCAGAGAGAAATTAGATTACGTGCACGATACAAAGAGCCTCAAGGTGAAGGAGTTGCTGGAGATGCTAAAGAGTGCGATAGGAAAGTTCAGCGGGGATGAGGAGAAGAACGAGCTAGACGGCAGGAGTAAGCCATGTCGAAATTGTTTGAACTATCTGAGAACAAGCAATTTCCAAAAGCTCGAGGACGAAGGTGATAGGCTGGAAAAGGAGCTGAAAGAACTGCGGAGGATGCGTATTTTAGAGCAAAATAAAATTAATAGTTGTGATCAAAATGTCGGTAACCCGGAAGGTATTAGTGATAGCTGTAATCAAAATTTCAAGGCTGACCAAAATCTGTTGAAAGATATCGAAATAGATGTTAACAATAATATTCCAGAAAAAATAAAGAACAATAGGAAAAAAAGTAAGGGTATTTTAGCAGTAGAGAAACAAGTAGTTAATAATTTAGTACTTACGTCTAATAATAATGAATTAAGTGATTTGAAATTTAAAAATGTTAAATGTTCAGAAAGTAATTCAGAACACAGTTGTGACTCGCTATTGCGTAAGACAGATTATACAAAAGATTCTTTAGGTATAGATGAAAATGGCATACAGTTTAAAAAAGACACCATAGCTCCAAAGAAAAAATTTAAATCTGCCTTCCAGCGTCTGAAGAAGAAGCTGAAATGGCCGTGGATAAAAAAATCAAAAACAAATAAAAATGTATTTCCTGAACAGAAATCAAAAAATGAACAAGACTCTTTCAAAAAAGTCAAAGATGTCAAAAACAGGCTCTGTGACTCTGATAATTTAAATACTCCTAGCGAATCTATTCAAGTGTGTTCGAATGATAAGACAGTGACTTTGAAACAAAGTAAATCAGCTAATGTAAATAAGAATACGAAAATTAAGGATGAGCATTTGGAAAAAAAAGATTTGGTAAAGCCAAAATTGAAGAATTTTAATAAAGATAGACAAAAAGTTCATAGAATATACACACCTGAAGAATTTGGTAAACACGGTAAAGATAGTGCTTACTATTACGATTACTATGATTACGATTACAACTCTGCAAATTCTGATCTGAAAGATGAAAACACGAAAGTAAAAGTGCATCAAACAGGAAGAAAATTATTGTCATTAAATCATTTTTCGCTTAACAAAGAAAGTTCTATTTTTAATAACCAGGATTA
>JAPYZA010003654.1:0-14704 GCA_030522685.1 Eupelmus azureus | reverse complement strand
CAAATCACCTAATTAACAAACATTCCCATTCACAGAGATAACCAATTCCGCCCCGGCACCATAAAGCTCTCGACAATGAATCATCCGCACACTTGAAATTAATGAAACACGCTCGAGTAGCAGAAGAAAAAAACACTTCGCTCCGGCTCTTAACGAACTTTCTACCCGCGGCATCCACCCGGTCTTCATAAACATAAACCAAACATATGCAAATCCACCTCTCAGGCGGGAGTATAAAAGGTAAACACACGAGATGTCTGAACGCCAAAGAGAAACTTACCGTGCAGGTGACGGAGAAGCCTTATACTAGCTGCACGTAGTGCAATTACATCTCTCTCGGCGATTCACGGAAAAAATAGCATCATGCAAGAGTTGACAAATAGATCTTTAATTGCGGGTAATGCGGAAAGAGCAAGATTTCTCGCTAGAGGCGTGATGTGGCATTTTTACGCGTGCTAGGAAAACGACGCGCTGGGAATTGAACGTTTGCGCGGTGATGATGATGAATTGGGGAGATTTTAATTGAGCGAAGTTGTGTGTTTGGTGAGCATACTCAGATGAACACTTTTCTAGTGGTAGAAAGTTTACTTCCTACAGGTCGTTTAATATACATTATTATTAGAAGATGGTGTAAATTTATACTTTTGAATAACTCACTCTCATTCAAATGGAAATCTATTTAACTAATAATAAAACATATTGCTGCATCAGTATTTCTATCGATAATAATTTATTTTGTTATTTACTACAACTCTCCTCATATTTATTATTCATCAACCCAACAATTTTCTCAGTAATTCGTCGCATCAAACCAACAACCGCAACGAAACTAAAAACTCCACTACCTCTAAAAAAAAGAAAAAAGTACTCTCGCAAAACCTCGCGCAAACAGCATTGTAAAACAAACTCGAAAAACCCCGATAAAACCGCCGCCGTTAGCAGTTACGATCTCTCCTCGCAGCGCATTTCCCTGCCTTCGCGGAAGTCGCTCCAAGCCGATAAAGTCGTAAAGGCCGACCGGGAAGAGCCGCGTTCCTCCACATACTCTCAGCCAGCTCGACATAAAAGGGCGCGCAAAGTGACACTCGCCACTCGCTTGGCCAATGACCGCCCCGGCGTTATCTAACCAACGATGTCATAATACCGTCGCCCTGGAGCTGACGTCGTGCTCGAAGTCGAAGATTCGTCTGTGGCGGCTTTGCGGAAGGAAGGATCTTTTCTGGTTTGTTACGGGAATTGGACGTTAATGAATCGATCGAGCTGAGAGTTGCGGTACTGGATCACGACTTCAGCTAGGAAGCCGTGAGAATTATCCTCGGATTAAGGTGCTTAGCTGGGACTTTCACATTTATCAGGTGTGATTAAGGAGCGCAGGCAACGAAACAAATCATACGTTTGCAAATTATGTACTGGGCGGTGATAATGCGAAATTAGCGTCGAGAGCCGCCGAGCTTTGCTGGTTGAGTGTGGTTTACTTTGTGCGGAAGAAAGTTAACGCTGCTTTCTTACTTGTCGCGTTGCGTTTGTGCTAGACATGAGTGTATACATTGATTAGATTTGTACTAGGAGTGTCGTACATCATGTGATGATAGTGCGTGAAATAATTAGAGAAATAATGTGTATCTTGTTATCGGTAATGATAGTACGGAAAATTATGAACAAGTTATCATAGAATATAACCGAGATGTTTTAACAGCAATCATGCAACTTTGATGATTTGTCTTAAAAACACGTTTTAAGAACCGCATTACATCCAGCATTATTACTCATAAGCAAACCATAACAATACAAACCCATCTAATAATTCCACGCTAACGAAAAACCATCTTTCTTTCTTCATCACACCACTTTCTCCTCCTACAACCCGACGTCTAAATAAGACTATCACATCCGAATCGCACTCGATTCTCTACCGAGCATCAAATCCGACACTAAAACACTCGCTCGAGTCTGAAAGAGCGCTCTCGTAACATCGCGCTGCATTTCTCCGGCACGCAATTGCGTTGAACAACGCCGCGCGGGAGAAAGAAAAGAAAGAGCTTTTTCCTAATCGTCGTCATCTAGCGGCGCGCGCGCGGAAGGAACACAAAACGGAGTTGCGCAACGTAGCGCCAGCCGCGATTTCCCTCGCGTTTTACAGTTTTTCCTCGTTCGATGCGTGCTGGAGATAGAATTTAGATTGTTTTTTTTTTTTTTTTAAGTGGAAAGAAGTGCATCCCTGGTGCAACGGCGCGGCTGGTTCGATGAGGAAAAAGGATCGTTAAGATTGCTTCTGTGAGCTCGGGGATATCTGTTGTGTTTATGTTACATTGTGTTTTACTAATGTTTGGGAATTCGTGGATTTAGAGATAAAGATATTTTTTAGTAAATTGGTTTATTGAGATGTAATGTGCCATTGGCTTTTTTAAAATACTATATGAGGCAGCGTCACCTAATTCACAGTCGCGTCGAGTATATCCATTTAGATAAGACAGGCCATAAAAAATCGAGTAAACATCCCGGCAACATACTTGAAAATATGTCTCTCAAAATTGTGCAAGAGCGAATCATTTTGCTTCGATAAACGTAAAAGCCTCGCGTCGTTAAATAAAAGCCATCAATTAAACCTCGCCCGCACTCGCCAACTTTCCATCGAAACGAATATGCTAATGCGGCTATATATACCGGACATCACCGTTTTATATTTACTCTCGGAAAATTCAAACGAAAGGAAGATCCGCTTAATTAACGACTTGCGCAAGCGCGCCAGATAAAAGTTCAACGGCTTCATCGATGGCATGTATACATACACACTGCTATAGGGGTCAAAAGAAATAAAAAGTTGCCTGACCCGCGCGCCGTGAAAGCGAAAACACATCAGCGAGTCACGGCCAATAATTCAAGAGACGCACTCTCCCAGCTCTCGAGTGCCGCGCGCCGCGAAAGCCAGACGCGCGAATTCTGAGAGGAGGAAACACTGGGATTTAGACTTTCTTCTCTTCCGCCTTTGCTAGGTTGGATTTTATGCTGAGATTTTATTTATTTTTTGATTGAGCGGTAGGGTTAATTATAGACGTGGCGCGAACGTGACGGCTGGTTTGAGGTTACGTGGATATGTGGAATGATTGATTTGGGTATTGTATGGGTAGGTAAAGAGGTCAGTCTTCTATTTTTTTTAAGCTGAAAGTTATTTCTTGCAAAAAAAAATTAATTTTTAGACGAGGGTATTAAGGTTAAGTTGAAAATCATAAACAGTGCTCGTATTAATAATAATTAGCATGTTTTTGTAAGTTTAAATACTTATACAAAATAAATATAAACATCAAAATATTATGCGTATCCTCTAGTTGGAGCTTGACAAAAATTTAATGATTGAATCTTACAAATTAATTTTCTATTTAAATATTAAATATTATAAAAATGATTTTTAAATATAAGTTTGAAATTTCAAAAAAATAAGTTAGTATCTCATAGTAGAAAAAAACTCAGTTTGACGTTAAACACGAGGCTCGATAATCGCGAAAGACAAATCACGATTTGGCCTCATTATGATATGCAATTCGCGGCGTTTTGTTTCCTTTTGGATGTAGCGATTACATGCTGGCATGCGTTAGCGATCGTTTGATAGACAGATGTGTGAGCAAAGTCGTAATATAGCTGTCCTAGAGGCCAAAATATGATTAGTTAAGTATATAAGAAGGCATGAAATAGGCGAAGGAGAAAGGAAAAGAGAAACACAGGGAACGAAAATGAAAGTAAACTAAAAGAACTTTATCACCGAAGTCGTTACATTTTTTACGTATTAAAAATTTAGCTTATTAACATTATATCCCACATTAGAGAGTCCAAGCATAATTACGTATATTAACAGATGGGAGCTGCGCGTAAACAAATCACACCCGAGATCAGCTCCGCAAACTTCTAACAAGTTCGCGTAAAAACGAAGCAGTATGTAAATTCACTCAGCAGTTTGAATAAATCGAAGCGAAAATTTAAAGACTTTCACATCGCATGAATTATGCATTAATATTATTTATCCTAATTAAACCCAACCCAAAATCACTACCCATTTTTACATAACACCCTCGCAACAACAAACAAAACCTGCATCATCCACCCACAAAAAACCCAATCCCCAGCAGAAAAGCCAGATAAAGAAACGGCGCGCCCGCAGCACGTGCCCGAGTACAATGCACCTCTAGCCTCCCATACAGTATCCCAGACATGCATACCTTCTCCTATCCGCCGGCCGCTAGCCACAACACTGGCCCTTCACCGCAGCGCGCGCGCGCGCACGAGAGCCGCTGCACTTCACGTGACGCACGTGCTCGCCGCAGCACGTGGGACGATATTCCGCGCTGCTGCTGCTGCCGCTTGGATTCCGTCAACGACTCAATTCATGTGCTATAGGCGCGCAGGCGAAGGGATTTTTGTAATCGGCTAGCTCCTGCGGCTGGGTAATTGGAATGTCGAGCCGGTGAATGGGATTGTATTGTTATGCATATGGCCGGCTGGATTGTCGCGAGGTGTGGAGCTTTAGAGGTGAATGCTTCGAGAGGTTGTGGCTTGGGATAACAATTAAGCGGCGGGGTTTGGATATTGTTTTGTGCGGCGAGGTTGGTGATTGGTTTAGAAGTGGGTTTGAGATATTTGTCTTGGTGTTTTCTTGATGGGGCTTTTATCGGTCGTCTCATCTTTGTTGGGACTTTGGAGTTCTAATGGTTTTGGATGAAGGTTCCTCAAATCGTCGGTTGGAATATCCGTCGACGCCTGAGAGGTTTGGTGCTTTCTATACAGAGAAGTCGGCCTTTATTGTAAGTAATAACCGCAACGAATGTATTTAGGTCGATTTCTAGAGTATCTCAATAGCTACATCAATGCTCCGATCTATAAGTGCATCTAAATTCGATTCGGATTTTTCAGCGGCGCATATTGTAGCAGGCATTTTTGGTTTTCTTATCTTCGCTCTGATCATCTATTGTACTGCTTTCGAAAGACATGCATTTCATCTATTTTTCTTTTACAATACGTACAGCCCGAACAGAAAATGTTTATTTGCAATCGGAACAGCTTGCATTTGTTCAAACTTCATCTACCTCCCAAACAAAGAACTTCTTTCTCTAACGTACAATTCGGCATTCCACCTATCCACTTCATTCGCGAATCAACCCCAAGAACAAAGCCGCAAAAAAACAGACGCGCGATTATCCAGCAGTACCCCCGAGAAAGGAAATTCCGGTAGTCCAGCGCTCGCTGCTTTTCGGATGCGAGAAATGCCGCGCAAGAAACAGAGAGAGAGAGACGAGAGGTGAAATCCGATCGGCGGCCGGCTGACCGAGTGCCTGCGGTCGGCGTGGCCGCGCCGCGATTTGTGAAACGTTCCGCCGGCGCAAAAAAAGCCCGGGCCCGAGTAAAAGTCCGTGTAGCCGCGACGCGAGAATTTATGAAGCAGAAAAGACACAGAGAGCGCGAATTTTTCCGCACCTGTTTTGTCGCGGCGCTGCAGTTTCGAGGTGCCGTTTTTTTAGCGGGTCGGTCCGACGATTCGGGAGTGCAGGAAAGTCACGCGTGCCGATTAGCACTCGTGACCTGAGGTTTTATGGACGGGTGGTATTGGCGGGAGGTTTTTTGGTCTGGGGAGAATTAGAGGGCCTATTGTGAGTGTAATTTGAGGTAAGGTAAGGTGGACGTATGAGTTAATTGAAAGAAATGCGAGAAAAATGTTTGTTTCATGAAACAAATACTGCAGTAATAGCATAGCACTGCTTGAATTTCTTTTAAATTAGATTTATCAGTATTTTTTTAAAGAGGTATCAATATTTACGAAAAGAAATTATCGAATATTTTCTAAGATATAAAAGTACAAATATTTGCAATAAAAATTTTTACGAAAAAAAATCAAATAATCTTAATTATTAACAATCTTTTGAGTAAACGAAAATTCAACTAATATTATTAAGAAGAAAGTAAAACGAAACGATCATAAACAAACAATAACCAGCATTAAATTCCAAAACCGGCTCGTGTTTCAATAGACCCAGCCGGCCGAATTGCAAAAGCCGCTATAAAAATAATTGCCAAAAAATCATTGTTTTGCAAGGCCCCATAAACCACGCTCCACGAGAATTCGAAATAAACCGCGAACGACGCCGATATTTCGTGCGGTAAGCGGTAGCGGACCACCTGGAGACCCGGCCCGTGTATCCACTTTTCGCGATTTGCCTATTAACGCTTTGTCAATAAGAGCTCGCGGAAAGTCACGCTCCTGTGCTCCCTTTTTGCGGGTTTAATGAAATTGGCCGCTTGCTGCACACGCGTCCGTTCGTTAAATAATTTAAATTCAATTTTATTGGCCGCGCGCTCGGCTCGGTGTCGTGCGTGCGAAATCTGTTTGTTTAGTTACGTCATTGGGGCGTGAGGTGTGGTGTAAAAGGAGAGAATTGGGAGCGATTTAGTGGGTTGTAATTGAATTGAATTGTTGAAAAGGAGAGCTTAGGTATGAGCATATATAATATATATACCGCAAATAATTACCAAATCTCTTTTTTTCATGAACAAATACAAGTTTATGATTAAAATACGTAACTAAAATTTTTGACGATAAGAAAAAGTGTTACTTATTTTTGTATGGTCTTTTTGCTATGCAACATTTTAGTTTCAAAAATTTAGTCTTGGCAAACACTTTGAATTTAAAGAGCAGATAACAAAAACAAACATTAAAAAAGTAGACCCGAGGAGCGATTACAGCCAGGACATTAATTTTAGTGGATTCCATAGTTTCCTAATTTACGATATTGAGTTTCTTATAGCGGCGATTTATCCGGTACGACTTTGTGTATAAAATGTCTGGAAAGCCACAAATTACCATACTTTTCTGTTCTACTTCCAACCTGGTCAAGTATAAATCTGCGTAACAGATAATTTAGATTAAGTTTCTTGAAATAAATTCTCCGAGAATTTACGTAGTTTTGTTTCGTTGTAAATGCTATTCACGTGTGCGCCGTACAAATAAAGATTGCATTGCGTACACGCGAGGTAAATCATTTATCAGACATAATTACTTGTGAAATTATTTTTGCCTTTTTACATTTCATTTATATTTTAATCGAGTAATTAAAACTAAGTTAAGCTACTCCAATATTAATTTCACTTATTTAATTTCTTTTCAAAATTAAATTACAGATAACATCTCTGTATTAACATTTTTTTGCAACCTACACATTTTCTTGACTGAACGAGCTGTTTAAAATAAATTTCCAATAAATTGTATAAATACAAATTAAGAATGAATTTGCCAAGCGTAATTGTAAATTAAAGCGACTCATACCTTAGCAAAACGAAATTAATTTTACAAAAGTCATGAACTTTCCAGAAATAAAAACGTCCAATGCAAATGAGCCGCGCTCGCGCACTTTCATTTTCATCAGTGAATTACCCATACAACTAAAAGCCCGACGCAGCGCATTAATCTCGCGCTTGATCTATTGTCTCTAGCCTGCGCCGGCTAGAAAGGCGCTTCGGCCATTTGTCAGGTAAATTCAGGGGAATTTTAGGTGTTCTGGGGGGGGGGGGCATAAATAACCAGAGGTGCCGCGGAGATCCGCGTTCTCTTGCGTGCGCGCCCTCAGAAAACCTCAATCACTTTGATTTCTAGTTGATATTGCGTGACGCGCGCGAATAAATTTCAATTAATGAAACCCTGCGAATGCCTTATCGTGACGGATATACAAACATGGAGAGCCGATTCCTGCTTTATTGAGTCCTAATTGAGGTCGTTAAATTGAGAGGTGCCGGCTTTTTTTTGGCTGGCGAGTAGCTTTTGAAAAGCTATTCCAGATTAGATTAATCAATTATGGGATTTTTATGGAGTTTTCGAACTGGTTGGAAATGAGTTGAGAAATTTTTCTTTGATTTTAGCAATTTTGAATGGAACGCCTACTTTACGTCATATTAGTTCGTTAAGAGTAATTTACTACTTCCTTCGTTATATTATTTAGCGCGGAATAAATTGCTTTATTAATATTAATTGGTTCGGGGTCCTTCGCCTAACTTTTTTTATAATTCACTCGCTTTTGTACAAAGTCGCAAACGGCCATGTTGCTCTGACATAAATCGAACTTTTACATAGCATTCTAGTAACTCTTATCAGTGCTGTACTCACGTTACAATTTCCATTCCCTCGACTTTGATAAATAACAAATTTTGCCATATTCATCTACCAACCTGCAACAGAAATCAAATTACAAAATTTAACAATGACTTTCTTCACACCAAAAAAAAAATCTTAAAAATCATACACACCCTCCCCTCTAAACACAACCTTTCAAAACAACCTCACACATCCAGCGCTCAAAGCACCCAGCAACCATGCATCAAACACACAAAACCCAGCGCGTCATCCACAATTGAAAAGCGGCCTCTTCTATCTGTGCATCGGCCGTAAACAAACCGCGTCGACTCATCTTTCTGGCGCTATTACGAAAAAGGCCGCGCAATTGGCAACGCGCTCGTTATTTCATCGCGTGCGTGTATTAGAGCACCGAGGAAAAATCGCCGGTTGCGTCTTTTGGCCTGGCTAAGCGCGCCGATTGGGCAAACCGTTGCTCGTGCTTTGAATCGATTTACAACGCTTACAATGGGGGGACGAGTGGCCTCTTTCACAAACTTGGAGTCTCTTTTTTTCTGGCTTTGCTTCCTTTTTTTTCTTCAAAGGTGGGATTCTTACGAGGGTTTGGTAATATTTGGAAATGTGGCTCGAATGAAGTGCCTTGACTTGCGGAACTGCTGAGGCTACGGGATAATGAGCTGTTTGAAATTGTAGAATGATTTGAAATGAAATATTGTTATTGCTGAAATGGAAATTTAGTTCGTTTGTATAGTAAGTAAGTCCTGACTGTGACCTAAATCGCTTTCGCATAATTTTATTAATAATAAGGCAATTCAGTGGAGCCCTAAGAACTATTTAAATCTCAATTATGACTATCCTATAATTTATAGAAAACAATAGATAATTGTTTTATTGTTAACAGTTTACCTTTTATAACTAACCTAGTACCCTATATACCATCCATCCACGATCTCATAAATTAACAAACAAACAAAAATCCCGCTATTACAAACCCACCATCCACGCCAAACCCTCAAAATCCTTGCCCTCCTTATTACCCCACAGATCTCCTAGCTCGAAAAATCAACCGATCTCCAGCTCTTACGGCACGAGGGATCGGTAATCCGAGAGCTCGTCGTTCACGCTCGGGAGATACAAAAGCGCTCGCTGCGCGTGCACATACACCATAAATCGTCGGCGGTATTTTTGCGCCGGCTCTCACCGACGCCGAGTCACGAGCGGCTCACACAAACACACATACACGTACACACAATGAGCGGGAGAGGTGCGGGTGCAGTGCGCCTCGGCATTCCAGGGGCTCGACCGCTCAAGGTTCGAGAGGATAGCTGAGCTTTGTGGTTGAAGCGACGGAGTTTTTGCCGCGGCCACGCGATTTTAGAGAGGAAGATTGGGGATGAGCTGGGTCGGGTTGGTGTGTTAGATGAAAGTACGGTTCTTTGTTGGACGGAGGCTGGGCTTTTGGCCTTGTAAGGGAATGTAGCTTTTATGTCGGGTGAGAAACGAGCGTTCGGTTCGAATTAAAATTCCTGGGGTTTATTAATAACGCGCGTTTAATTGATTTGAGCGCTTAATTTTCCACTGTCAAAAAGCTAAGACTCGTTAGGGAAAAAAAACGCGAAAACTACTTTCGATCGTGCGCCGCGGACTGACAAATCGCCGCCTTTAATAAAGTTAACACTCGGCCTCATAAGTCTTCATTACAAGAAAATATGAATTATATCTCTTAATCTAGCCTCCAATCAATTCAAACCTCACCCAAAATGCATGCTCAGCTAAATTTTCTCACAGTCTCCCGGCTTTTTTGCCACACAAACGGTACTCCTTGGCGACGCTTATAAATTTCCCCTGGAGAAAGCCTCGTACTGGTCTCTCTCTATTTGGCGTACGATCCTATCTCGACGATTTCGTCGTCGAGCGCTCGCGCTTATTTCGGAAAAGCCGATTTATTATAATAGTATACGCTCCCGCGGCCAAGTAATTCACAAAAAGCCCGGCAAGTATTTCGATATTGGGAAACGGCGGAAAAGGATTAGCATTGTGCAATGGACTCTCTTATACCTTTCTTTTTTACCAAGCGCTATTCCAGAATGATAAACGTCCGGTCAGCCGGCATTTGTCATTGAACGACTCGAAATTTTCGCGGGAGTTTATCTTAATGCTCGCGTCGATAGACTGTGAGCATTCCGCGAAAAAAAAATCGCCGCTATTAATTTATTTCGCGTTCGAAGGCGCGAATATAGAGCCGAGCGGCGAACGGCTTTATTGCGGTAGACGCCCGCGCGCCTGCGGTCGGGAGCGAGAGAGACAATTTAGGATCGTAGATTGTTTTATCAATAAGCGATAGCGGCGGCCTGCAGAATGGGATTATAACTTACTTGGGTTCGATAAATTGAAATTTGAGCGCGCGAACGGTAGGCCCGTGACCGCGAGAATTAAATTGAATTTATATCAGGAGCGTTGGTTGGGAATGGATGTCTTTTTATGTGGGAGAGAGCGTAAAGAGACGTTGTAAGAGGTTTTAATTTAACGTTTTTTTTATTAATGCGGCGATAAATTTTGTTTAAATTGAATCGCTCTTCAATTCTCACGCTGCGATTTCGCTCGCCGGTGGAGTATCTCCATTAGCGCAAATTGACATGGAAATCTACGCGCATCAAGATTTATGAGCCTAAATAAACTGCGAAGTACATCGAAGCTAAACTTCAATCAATTTCAGCGTCAAGTCATTCGCGAGTTCTCAAATTACAGTGTAAGCTAACAATTTTCGTCTGTTTTACCTAATGTAACGCTAGACGCTGATTCCGATAAAAAAATTAAATAACATCAGATTCCACAAGAAACTCAACCTCATTCAATATTCAAATACACCCCTCCATAATTCTTCAGCACACAACAAAGATAATTCAATTTAATTGAAGCCAAGCACTATACGCGCTCGAGTTGCAATTTTCCATTTCGCAAGATAAACAGACCCAGCAAAGAGTATAAGAAGAATCGCGGATAAACGCCGGCATTAGACATCGCTTATGGAGTGTTCGAGCAAACCGCAGCTAAAACAACGCGCACACATAAAGGAAAACTGCGGCAAGGTCAGCCATGTAGCGCTCGGCTCTTACAGCGTTGTGAAACTCCGGCGATCCCCGTAGAGGGCGACCCTCCATTGTTTCCTTCATTACCACCCACGATTGTCTACGCGCCGGCGTTTTATTAAGCGAATTCTGAATGCTGATCGATGCAAGAGTAGATGAAGTTTTCAAATGGCGAATCGATGTGTAAGATTCTGTATTTGATGAAGAAAAAACCGTGTTGCTCAAGTAGATAAGGGCAGGGACGAGTCGGCCATTGTCTTCAGCGCTGTTATTAAATAACGCGAAAGTAAAAACATAACGGTTATATTTCATCACGACCCAGTACCCCATTTTTCCCGGCATCACATTTATTACAACCGTAAATCTCTATAACTTAATTTACGATCAACCAAACTAACTACCCGCGCAAAAAACTTGTTCGTACAATCGCACAAAAAATCCCCACTCGCCGACCGACATCGCCTTTTTGATCAGGCCAACAATCCAGCCCCTCGCATTTACGATCCCCCGCTATTTTTCGATATCGAGCATTATAAGATCGTTATAGGCTCGCTTAATGGAACCGATCTGGCGTCAGGTCTCGTTAGCCGGCCGGATTCAATTATCGCCCCCGGAGCCAACGTCGCCGACGTCGCTGCAAATTAGGGCGCGGGTTGGTAGAGAGGAGGCATACTCGCACAACAAAGCCGCCGAACTAATTGACGCGAAAGCGCGCCCACGCAGCTGCGCGAGTTAGCGTCGGAGTGAGACGTGTTATGTGCGCGGGCGCAGCGATTTGAGAACGGTTGAGCGGAGGAGAATGCGTTGTTGGCTGACTGGCTGCGTGGGCGGATGTGGAGTGGACTAATTCCGGTGGGTTTTGGGTTAGAGTGGATTGAGTCATTGCCGATTTTTTTGTGAGTGGATTGTAGTGGGTTGTAGTATTTTTTGTAATTTAACGTATGATTTATGTATTTGAATTTAAGTGTATAAAAGTACCTAGAGAGTTTTGAAATAGTTTCTTATTTTATTACAAATTAAGCTTCTCTAATGACCCATGCTTCTAGCGATTAAAAATTTTTCCGAACACGTCAACATTCATCAAGCATTCAAATCAGCATTTTTTCCCCATTACAATGAAATGTAGCTCATAAAGCAAGATCGACAGTACAGAAGTAGCACAGGGCGACGGAGAGCGGCCGATCGAAAAATACCATACCCGCGCCCAATTAGAACGTATGCCTACAACAGGGGCTCGGCACGCTGAGCGACTGATCGCTTTATCGGATCGCGAAGGGGACAATATCGCCGATAAATTTACCTGCGCATTGCTCGGCTACGGCTGCTAAAAATGCCGAGCGGACGGCTTACACACTGTCTCTTATTTCGGTCGCTGAGATGATTTACTGCGTATTGGTAGCGCGCTGTAATTATATACGAGCGTCGCGCGTTCGAATGCCGATGATTTTTTTGACGGCTGGATTTTAAACGCCTGTCGATAATGCGGCTGTATTGACGGGCGCGCTTCGGTTTTTTGCAATCGACGCATGTGACGTGTTCGATGGTTTATCGGGGGAGTTCGGTTATAGGGATTGGTGATGCAGTATTCCGAGCACGAAAATGTTATTGTTCTTTGTGAAAAATTCGCCTTTCCTTTTTGTTTAAAATGTAGAGTTGCGTGCAGTGCAATTTGTAAAACATAATGAGATAAGCCGGATTTTATTAATGTAGATCTACATGCTGTTGGATAAAAATTAAGGTTGTAAACTAAGTAATGCCGCTATTAATTTTCAGAAATACATTTTAAAACATTGTTATAAGCGATATCTAGAACGAACAAGTTACTTAATATAAATAGTTCCAGTTTTGATATGCAGAATTCTAGATACTTTTAGGTTCAAGTTAAATTAATAATCCAGGTATAATTTTTCACTATTAAAATTTTGTTGCACGATAAACATAAATCACGATCCAATGGTCACGCCACGTATTAATATGTAAAATCAATTCCTTACAAATATTTTATGACGTTTCCATGCGATTGATCACAATATCTCGCGGGATTAAGGTATCTCGCTCTCCTATCTCGAAAATTCGCCACTTGAATTACCAGTTTCGTCTATTAAAACAGCCGATTTTTTTTCTAATACTCAATACCCACCAATTAACCAATAAATTAGGCTTCGTCACCGATATCGGCAGCTCCAAGTGTATAGCGCCTTCTTAAAGACTTCCTGTTATTCGGCCGTCCAAGTATCTGTCGATCGAGCCAATTTTCGAATTAAGCGATTACGAAAAGGTATCCCGCCACGCGAGTGTAGCTACAAAAATCTCGCGCACGTGCTGGCTTCGTTGGCAGTTTCACAACAAACAAAACGTGCGCGTCAAACACACACACACATATACACACACATGTACTCACACACACACACAATGCACGCATACATATACGTACACCACATACAGTTTCAGTCATGGCGTATAAACAAAGTTGCACGTTTAGAAACACGAAAACCATATTCTAAGATACATAAATTTAATTTCGCGCGCAGCAAAATGCACGCACGCGCCAGCATTCGAACGCCGTTATAAATAAATATAGACAATGTAACCTTTCCTCGCAGCTGCATACACACCTTTGCACTCACGGAATTATTTATGCACACGCACGATCCGACACACGAAACCGACGAAAAATCCGAAACTATGCGCATGCGTTCTCCATCAAAAAGAAAAAAAAGGCAAATCGGTCCCAACAGACACTCACACACTCGCCGAAAGAAATACACACGGCGGAGCACGTGTGTATAATGCGCTCTCTCAAGTGGGCGACTCGGAATAATTCGCGGCTATCGGCCGACCGGATCGCGCGCGCTTGATTGCAGAGCTCGCGCTCGGTGTCAGGTGCACGTTTTTCGCGCTCTGCGCACGTGCGGGAGCGACTCAGGATTGGGCCTAGTATAATCAGCAAGATCAAGGGAATCTGGTTTTCGCGTTTTCATTAAAAGTAGGCTTTTTCAGCGGCGTGCGAATGCGCGGCTTGTTTTTATGCTTCTCGCGGCCGAGTTGGAGGGATAGATAATTTTATATGCGCGTTTCGCGCGGATAGTCGCGGAGCTTAATTATTGCGCTATCGCGATCCGCTGATAATGATGATTTAGGCCAGGGGAGCGAGATCGGGATCGTAATTATTTCCTTAAATGCGGCTAAGTTGCGCGCGCTTTTGCCGTGTACTTGGGGATTTTTGTGGAACGCGCGAAAGGATAATTTTCAAGGTGTGCCTTCTGGATTTTTAAACTGGCTTTTCATGGGTTTTCGAAGATTTTGAGGCTTGATAGACAAGGCGTTTTGTAAGAATTACACCTGTGGTTAAGTTGAGTCGTTATGAGCAAATAAAGATTAAATATGACGGCTTTTCTGCTTAGATAGCTATCAAATTATTATGTCGTATTAATAAAAAATTAATTAAAACAATGTTTTATTATTTTTCTTACTGGTAAAACTGGGTAAAAAAATACTTTTTAATAAA
>JAPYZA010003653.1:0-14706 GCA_030522685.1 Eupelmus azureus | reverse complement strand
CTAACAAGCACAGACGGTTTTAACAATGGACTTTCAAAACACTTCATGTAACATAAAAAATCGAGAATTTCAGTTTAATGCAGTCCGATATAAAAAGCAATTGCCACAATAAAAATGGGTGTATCTACTAAATAATCCCGCAGACGGCTAAAATAAACGAAAAAATATTGGTATTATCAAACCAGCCCTCGGAAATTTATTGCATAAGGCAGCGATGTTTGTTATAAAATCCATAAAATACACTGGCCAATCAAGCTTTCATAAAACGTTCTATTTGATCTGGAAAAAGGAAGATAAAAATACGCAAAACGCATCGATACAAAAACATACTCGAAAAAATGGAAAATCGCCGCGGCGCAATGCGCCGCGCTTCACATTCGAATGCAAATTCGCGGGGCAGAAAAACAATGCGGCGCGGCGCACCAGGAGGCAGGCAACAGATCTAGTTTACCTTGATAAAAGTAAGCCCCCGAAGAGTTGAGAGCAGCATATCAGAAATTCCAGTTTTCCTTTACGAGCACGAGAGAGAGAGAGAGAAGTGAGCGAGACTTCGGAGGCACTGCTGGCTCGTAAATCTCGCTGCGACGCGCGCGAGCAAAAGTACATAAGAAGCCGGGCGCAAGGCGCCGCGCAGCTCGCTTGTCGGAAATAAAACTGCGCGCGCGAGATTTGCGGGAGCCTGCGCGCTCGCGCGCATCGGCGAATACAAACGAACGCGCGCGCGAGCTCGCCGAGAGTCCAAAATTGAAACGGGCTTTGTCATCAATCTCTACTAAAAGCGTCAGGAGACTTCTTCCTCTATTCGCCTGATATCTTCTTCGGTCTTCCCCTAGGCGAGCGAGCACATAACCACTTTTCTTCGAGTCCTTGCCTACAATGCACCTGGCTCTCTCTCTCTCTCTCTCTCTTTCTCTCTTTGCCTCGAAATATTCTATCGGTGCATTTCTTATCTCGCGGAGAGCTGGTACAGCGCGGCGGGACATAGATGAGAAAGGAGCGAGGTGGAGAAAGGAAGATAGAGAGCGACAGAGAGAGAGAGAGAGAGAGAGAGAGAAATGTAGCTGCTCGGCGAGAGACGACAACGCCGGGCGCGCGGATATACACGAAGAAATAGAGAAATAAAGGAAGCAGAAGAACGAAGGAGATAGCATGTACGTTATGGGTGCATGTGCGCAGAGCTGGGGCGACCCGCGTGGAATTCGATCGATGAAATTGATTTTGCCGAAGGAATGTTATATTGTTTTGTTGGGCTATTTTTCAAAAAGGTGTCGTAACTTATTGTCTTTTAGAAACGAGATAATACGGCTTTATCCAATTTCCCGCTGAATTTTTCTGAAAATTCTTTAAGTGAAATTTACATGTAGATGGCCGCGGACTTTTTTGCAATATAAAAGCAAAAAATTAAAACTTTTTCCAAGATAAATTTTTACGGAAATTTTACTGAATCCCTAACGTAATATATATTCAATTTTTACGGTGCATTTACTTCAAAGTGCATTTTACATAATATATCAGTCAGGTTAGTATTTTTAGTACATCTTCAGAAAATTACCCCACATAAAACTACAAAAAGTGATAGAGATCAGAAATATGGCATTGTCTTGCTAAAGAAGCAGTACGGAGACTACAATCGATATTGTAACTGCTGTCCCGAGTTTATTGAAGTTTTTGCGAAATAAATTACTAATCATATTTCAAGTAGAGGAAGCCATTATATACCTATGCAGTATAAAGTAGATCATTAAGCATTGTAAAGGAAATGTAATGCCGTTTCTCTTATTTTATGTTATGTAACACAAGTCTAATTTATAAATTAAGAGAATTTAATAAACATAAAAATATTAATAAAAATCACTCTTTACAAACACTTGCAAAATCACCGAACAATAAATACCCTTCGCTCCACTATAAATTCAAACCTTAATCAAAAACTCGCGAGCAAACGCTAACGGTCCCCCACTTATCCTTACAAAAGTATCCCGCCGATAATTAACTTTCCCAGTCCCAGCGACAGCGCTAATCAATTCCAGAGCTAATAGCCCGAACGAATTCGCCAATTGGCCGCTGGTGTCATTAATGGTAAAATTCCATTCGTTCCGCCGGTGTTTTTCCCCAGGGACGGAGCCTCGGAGCCAGATAAAGGGAGAGAGATAAAAAAAAAAAAAAGCGGAAAAACATAAAGACCGGAGCAAAGATGAGAAAGAGACAGGGAACAGCTCTGCAAGCGTGCGAGTACATTTACGGTTGATGGATCGCTGTCCAGCGCAAAGTGGATTGTCTCGCTAATTGACAAGCTGCCGGACAGCGCCGCGCGCGAGCGAGAGAGAGCGGACGAGTCTCTTTCACTTGGCAGCCGCCGCGCGACCTTCGATTTTGCGACGCCGCTGCCGTCGCCGATTTTTAATCTATTATACCTTAATGACGATGATCCTAGCGCGCCCGCCGTTTAACGGCACGCACGTGTCTAATGATGCTGCTTTGCGGACTTGATCATTGCGAGTTGCGTGCCGGAAGGGCGATTAAGTGCGTCTAGTTAAACGACGTGTAACCCGTGTGATTTGTGCAATTTTTCTTATGTTTCGTAGTATCGATTGTGTAAAGATTGACGAGATTTTGTGGTACGTTTATTTTATGTAATTAAGTTGCTTGTGTTAAATCGTTGGATTTGTTTTGGTTAAACGTTATTTAATCAGACAAAAATATTGGTTAACCTTGAGAATGGTTAATATTTGGGTAAACTCAGATTATCAAACAGGCTCTCGTAATAATCTTATCTTTCAACTGATATGCATGGTTTCTATTTTCTTTAGGATTATAAGTTCTGATAATAAATCGATAATATATCTCTGTTAAGTTTCAATCAAAAGTAAACATTCTAATATCAATATGTAAATGTCTTCTACTGACACATACTTTTCAAACTATCATATCAATATCGCACTACTTATGTATGTCTTGAATATACATTACTGATGCATATATATCATACTACATATATTTGATACACATTTTACTAGTAGTAAAAGTACAATATATATCTAGATCTATTTCGATTGTTCTACTGTATCTATTTCGAACCTTGTAACCATTTTTACTTACTTCTCATTAAAGATAATATGATTCAATAAAGTCAGTTAATTTATAATTTAAAATGTAGATATTAAAATAGAATTTCATATTTATTAAGCGAAATTAAATTTTATGTAATTATATCTAATTCGAAAAAGCAAATATCGGTTTTCAATGTCGAAACGTTTATTTAAATCCAATTAAACTCGAAAACTGAAAATTTTAATAAAACACGAAAGAACCTTAATTCAATTTAACCGATAATTCGAAAAAACCTTGTTAGTTTTCCCAATAAAGCTTAATAAAAGAAAAAAGCCACTCCCCCGGCATATTACAGCAGGTCCGAGAGCCAATCTCGTCGTTTAAAAAGTCACTTGCCTGGTTTGGTCTGCTGGGGCCTTCCCTCAGCCATGATAACGCTGGAAGAGGCTGCCAGGAGTAGCGCGGCGCAGAGCCCGAGGAAGGATAACATCGTCAGGCGCGTTCAACAGCTTGCTGCTTCCGTTTCTTATGCCGTCGGCGCGAAGCTGAGCTCGCTCACCCCCCCCTGGGGGTGGTGACGACGGAATAATGGAAAAAAAAGGCGCCTGAGCGTGCCGCGTAAACTCACACACACAGAGACTGTGTCGGCGTGGTATCGAACTGCATACAGAGGCGCGCGGCTGCCTCGCAGGCGCATATAGGCGAGCGCCGCTCTCTGCACGTGCACGCGCTCGACCGAGCGAAAAATCGCGAATGCTCGGGACACACACAGCCACCGCACAAGAGCGCACCGCTTAAAAGAGACACTAGGCGACACACAAGGGAGGAGGACGGGAGGAAGGACGGGGGGATTAAAGAGATACACGCACGGGGGCAGACGGACAGCGAGACGGAGATAAAGACAGAGAGAAAGAGAGAGAGAGAGAGACAGGAAGAGAGGAAGGAAGAGGAAGAAGGAGAGAGAGGAGAAAAAAATCGCGGGCCCACAGAGTGAGCGACGTACACTCGCGTGAATGAGCGGCTCGCGCGCTCGCCGAGGGAGCGTGTGTAGTACGCTATGCTCGCCTGCTATGAGTAGGAGTCGGGGCCTCAAGCTTGACTTCCTCGAGCTGTGCTCTCTCGGCGCGCGGTGGGCCCTCCCTTCTTGCTCTTATCCGTGCCGCGCCTCCCACCACGCACCTGTGGGGCCCGCTGCCAAGCTGCGTAAGTGTGTATGTATGCATGTGTGTACGTATGTGTGTGCACGTGTGATGTCTATTGCCGGCGTGTGGAGTTGCGCGCACTGGGCAGGATTATTCGCGCTCTGTGCGCGCGCGCATCGCACGCGGGTTTACCGCTTTTTGACGCTTGTTTGCGCTTTTAATTTTAACGGCGGCGAGCTGGTGAGGGTACCGTATTGCGGGCGTCGGCGGTTGGATTATTGTTATTATTTAGATGGAGGACTAATTAGTTTGGTATTTAAAAAGTGGATTTTGGTTGGTGAGATTGTACGATTGGGATTGAATATGAGGTTTATGGTTAAATATAAGAATGGAAACATATTTAATATTAATTATTATAAATGCAATATACAATTTTGAAACTGTATTGTTGCAATATTGCAGAGAATATAGTGCTTTAACTATTAAGATATTATTAATATGATAAACACTTGAGTAAATCTTATATATCTTTCAACTGTAGAATTATACATATAAAATTGAAATATTAAGCTTTAGTTTGAAATAAATTTATATTATCAGACTGTATGTTTTGAAATAATAATTAGAAAACTATTTAGAAAATTATACGCAACTCTTTGAATATTAATTTGTTATAAATTAAAAGTAAACTTTCAGGTTAAAAGTGCAAGGATGTTAAAGAAACTATTTCTGGTGTAATTATCTCGAAAATACTAGGAACCAGTTGCAGCAGTAGTTGGAGGCACAGAAAAAAAATCAATGGTCCAGGGTACGATAGCCGACATCACGACAATTAGGAACAATTAGGTATCAAAGAACAAAAGTTTTCTCTCAATTTCTTCCTCAGGCTTGCTCTTTTTTCTTTTATAGTATTTTAAAACTTTACCGTTTTATTGAAAGTTCTCGAACATTTTAAGAAACTATGTTAACTACTTTCCACTCTTCTCTTTTGAAGTAACACAGTTTTCAATAAAGCTCCCAGATTTTTACCTATAAATTGTTTATCACAAGAAATTTACCTTACAACTATATCAGCCAAATTTCCCCTCCCTCGCTGAATAAACTGCTTGCACCTTTTAAATCATTTTTGAAAGATGTCGAAAGATAGTGTAGCTTGCAGTGAGAAATTTATATAATCCCTCAAGCGTTGCCGAACAGTTTAAAGAGAAAACTGCACGGTCGGGTGGAGCAGTTGAAGCGTGAAATCGTTATTACCGCTATCACTTCAAGTGTTAAAAACGTACTTTGGCTAAGAAATATCGCGGAACCCAGTGACGTCTTTTTCTCTCATCGATCAAGCGAAAAAAGTTCCCCGCCGCGCGGATGCCTCAAAGGACTTTAATCGCTTTGTAGCGACTCGGCGAAAGACTCGACTCTTAAGTCTCTTTCTTTCCTACTATCACAGCGTTGCTGAAAGGTGGGGGGGAGCATGCGACGAGTCTGCATCTGTCTCGGTGGATGACAAATCTTGGGAAGTACATTTTTTCTCCAGAGGGGAGTTTTTCCCGAAAGTTGTTCTACTACAGGAAGCACCGATTTTACTTTAACTGTTAGGTATTGTAAGGATATTATTGCGAATTGTTTCTACTTCAAGTTTGAAAGTAATTCGAGGGATCAATTTTTTATTTATCAATACCGTTATTTATTGGCAACAAAATATTTATGCCATGTCTCTGAAATTGTGAAATCTGTGGAAGTCAAAGTTTTAAAATGCAAAAAATATCATTGAATTGATTATCCATCAAACACCGACGTACAGTTTTAATTGTAATTACTAGAACAATACTAAAATTTATTGTAGTTCAACTCTTCAACTTAAAAATTATTACTATTAGTAATAGAAATTTTTGTAATATTCACTCAAAATAGAAGTAATAGTGTGCTTAAAATAGTAGTTATACTAATAAATGTAGTAAAATGATAGTATAGTTAACGAGAGAATGATATGATGAGAATGTACTTATGTTATCACTATGATACCGTACGAACATTGCTCTAATAACAATGAAATTATAAACACAACGAAAAATCTAATTTCTTTTACTAATACTCTAAAAGTGCATATAAAATCATTCTCATCATCAAACTATTCATCATCCACTCTCCTAACCACCCTATCGATCAACCGAAAGCTCCCAACTCGATCAAGCTCCAATCAAAATTTTTCCCCCAGCTTTTTGCACACACTCTGCTCGCAAGCTCGCGCAAGCACGCGCATCAACTTTCCAACAAGAACATGACTCACAGCCGAGACTTGCAACTCGAACGGACGCTCGGCATCCTTAAAAATCCGTAAAGCGCGATCCGAGGAATTTCCCCGGTGCACAAACACGTAATCCAGTTCTTTCCGTAGTCGACAAACTCGAACTGTTCCCTCTCTCTCTCTCTTTCTCCCTCTTCGCGCGGGTAGCCTTTACATCATCGCGGCGGTCGGTCGCAAACGAGGAGGGCAAAAGGAATAGCGCCGTGCGGTCTAATCGCCACGCGCCTGCGGTAGGTAGGCTAAAGCGTGCCCGCCGAGTTGCGAACGAGTAAATGATAGCGTTTTTGCCGCCGAAGGTAACTGGACGCTTCTTTAGTGCGCGAGCGGGCAAGAGTGAATCAGCTAATTATGCCGTCTGTCGCATGGATTGTGACTTTATTTTTAGTTCTTGTGCTCTTTTTTTTTGTAAGATATTGAGGATTGATAAAATTGTATCAATTATTTTGTTGAGTCATATTATTAATTCATGATCTATGTACGCAATTTGTTAAAATCAAATTTTCGATTTTTTATATTTTAATAAAATTTCATTTTTGTTACTTGTTTAATTTACCAGTTTGAAATGTATTTAACAAGCTCACAATAAAAAGAGTCTATGCGAATTCTATGTAAATCTGTAAAGTACGGAATGTAAGAACCTTTTCGAAAAGAACAAAAATAACAATTTAGTAAAATACCTGTATACTTACATTAGCAATAATGACTGCTAATTCAGTAACAACTACCACAAGCCATTCTTGCAGTTCTTTAGAACTATTACCAAACAATTCTCCCAATACTTTTAGTTTTCTTCGCTCCGTCTAAAAATCGCACTCAACCTCCTACACCTCCGAATAATCTCAATTCAAAAGCCGCAACATCCATCAACCGAAGCTTTACACAAAACCACCAATCAATCGAATTACAAAAGCCCCCGGACATTCCCATGACAAGCCCAATGGGAGCTCGCCAGCGCAAAAAGCGTCTCACCTCCCATCGCTACATTCCCGCAACTCCTTATCGATCTTCCGCCAAGCGCTCCTCATCTCTCCCCTCAAACTCCCGCCTATATCTCCAGCCTTCGGCTCGAATGCTCCTCATTCTCTCCACGCACCGCGTACACGCACACGCAGTCTCGCTCGTTTGAGAGACAGCCCGCAGAACTAGAGACCAACCTGCGATAATCCGCACGGGAAATCATCAGCGTCATCTTTGGGTAGCGTGTACATAGGGTAAGAAGCCGCCTGCAGGCGGAGCTCGCGCGCGCGAGGAAAAAAGATACCCGATACTCACGGGAGGTCTTGCTTCGTTCGAAACGGCTCTATCTGTCCGCCGGCCGATCGGCGAGGTCCTGGAAAAGCGCGCGCGTAACTCGCCGCTGCCATAAACGGCCGACTGTCGCGCGAGGATCTCTTCACTCTCTCGCGAGTGTCACAATTAGCCGGGCCACCCCCGGCGCGCGCGGCTATATCTTGATCTCGCGCTGCTCTTTCTCGCTGTCTCACGAGTCGGCTGCCTTAAGGCTGGAGGATAATCGGCAGTCAGCCGTGCGCGTAGTGGTCGGACGGCACGCACGTGCGCGTTCAAGGAAGCGCTGATATCTCCTTGGGCTGTGGGACTGGGCTGGACTCGGATAAACTTGTACTGTGCGCATCGCGGCTGCGTGAGCACCAGCCGAGCCGTAGTGCTGAGAGTGGAGCCTAATTTGCACTTTTCAGTGCGGATGGGATTTTAGGTGCCGTTATTTTGTGATATTGTGTGTGAGGATGTATGTTTGGCTGCAATATTTAATGTTTTGAATAATTGATAAGATTTAAATGTATTGGTTCGCGCGTGAAATGTGAAATAATATTGTTTAGATATTGATGCAACAATGGTTTACTTAAATCCTTTTTTTCTGTCATGGCTTGGTATTATGTACAAAATTATAATTTTACGATAGCTCAATTTTCATATAATATTAAACTCTCAATAACCGTTAGCAAATACAGACCAACGATTAGAAAATCAATCGGCATCTTTAATTAAATAGCCCAGGGTAATATAACTCACTAGTAATAGCAATAACCATTAGGAACAATTAACTGTCCTTAAACGAATACCCTTCAAACTCGATTGAAAGATCTCAATTTATCGAAAACCTACCTCAAAAAGAAAAAAAAACCCGTACTGAAGAAAAAGCACACTCGAGTCTAAGATACACAAGTAACGTACGTGACCGTATGGAACACTCGTCGAGGCGAGACCATGAAAATTCATACGCACTCTCTGTCTCTGTGCTCGACTACCTGCCTACTTGCCCCTACTCACATCAAGCCATTTGGTACTGCACAAAAAATAAAAAAATTTCTTTTTGGTTTCGGTTTTGTATTGTTTTGCTTTGTTTTTTAATACAATGACAAGATAATATAGATATACAGATATCAACAGAATATTGAGATTACCTGTCAAAATTTCATTATTTTGTCAAGCACCACTTGAAATTTTTGAATTAATTTTTGTGTACATGTATTAACTAATTTAAATTGGTAAGTATATACCAAATTTGAATTATAATTTCAAATTTTGACATATTTTGATTTTTGGAACTGCATTTATAATAGACAGATTTATAACGTGTTATTAATATGCATACTTCATTTTGTTATGTTATTGCAGTTACTCACCTTGAATCTACTAACCTGAAATTCAGTCGCAAATCAGCTTGTTCAAATGTTTGTTTTAAAATCAAATATTATATATACATTTTAATTATGAATTTTGGGTTCAACTTCTATTACTTATGCTTCGCGTGAAAATAAGTTTATCCTTAAAAATAAAATATTCAAGATGAGGCCGAGACACAAGACAGATTTTCAACATTTTCAAGACCAGTACAACAATTATAAAAACACTAAATTATCTTGGTCTTGCGTTGCATTTGTATCAGCCATCCCATTCCCGGCGAAACGAGCCAGCGGCGCTGCTTCTTTTTGCTCTGACGCTCTCGTAATGATGAAACAAAGTTGCAGACGCGCACGTGCATCCAGTGAGTAATTTCCGTGAATTTTCCATCGGGAAGTGCAGCGCTCCTTAGCCGTGTAGCGCGCGCATCATCATCGTGTAGTTCAGCCGAGACGACAGCGCACGAACAGAGAGCTCGGCTGGTCGAGTGTAACCTTAACATCGAACGGATCGCGGGCTCTTCTCTTTCTTCGAGGATTACCTCATCAATATTGCATGAGAGAGGACGGCTACGTAAGCGGTAGAGTAAACACTGGGATGTGCCAGGCTTTTTTTGCTCGCCGCCGCGATCGGGGGGCTTCTTCCCACTGAGATGATACTTTTTTCTGCTTTCCCTGTTTGTTGATGGAGATAGTGATATTTTGTAGCTTGCTAGGAAATTTTTCCATTTTATCGCGGTGGGATAACTGTCAATATTATTGTGTTTGCACGTGATTTATTCTAAGAGACAATGAAATATTGTTTTAATATTGCTTGAATTTTCGTAATATTTATCATTGATATTGTGAAGCCTATAAAAGTCAATGACTTGTATGTACCTGTTTTTCCATACATTAGTAGTAGTTTTAATTCAGCTAGCAAATCGTAAATCACTTTTTTTAATTTGTAATTCATACCGTAGCGAAACTGCAAAGTAGATATTGTATAATATTCTTTTCATATGTATACAAAAATATATCAAATTCCTCCATCAGAAATACTGAAACAGCTATCCGTTAGGCGTTTCACTTTATCAATTTGATTTATCAATGCTCTACAGGCATATAATTATTACAGTATTACTATACAAAAAAACATTATATAACACACAATTTACCATATTAAATGAATAAATAAATAAAACGAATAATACCGGAGAAAAACGCAAACGTAATGCTTTATAACGCTATGATATAACAAGCGCTATGTTCCTGCGTATAGCATCGAACATTCAAACAACTCATTAGCGCGCGCGATAAATCATGCAATTCATTTAACTTCGGGCATAAATTCGCGCGAGCCCCGCTGTAAAATGCTCTCGCTTTGAACTTCGAGCGCGCATAGCTCATTTAAATATACAACTTCGACTTCATCGGCAACGGAGCAGCGCTGGTTCCTGCATATATGCGGGCAGGACGCGTCGTAAAGCAGCGCTCAAAAGAAAATTAATAAACTAATAACACGCGTGGGGTCGAGGTAAAAATAGCCTCGAGAGCGCCGGTTTACCGTTAAGGGACGCGAGCGATATGCAAAAAGAAAACAGAACGAGTAGTTAAAAAAAAATGTCCGGGTCGCGTGTGCCGGTCGGGTTCCGAGAAATACACACCCGCGCGACGACCTCGAGCTGTGGGGAAGGAGAAGGATTGGATAGGATATTTTTTTGCTGCACGGTTTGGTTTTATTGGTGTAACTTTAGCAGGTGTACTGATTATGTAATTCTACGTAAAAATAAAAGGATATTAATGCCTGCGTTTAACGTACTGCGTTTAATGGAATATTTGACAATATGGAATATTCAATATTAAAAATGTTTTCTTTTATTCTGAAACGAAATTCATTCCGAAGAATTAAAAACTTTAATATCGTTTTATTTTATTACTGGTATTACAAAGTAACATTCTTGATAAAAATAATGTAACAATTAATAAACAATAAATAATAATATTATTTTTCAATAATTAGTAAAAATAATAAGGGCAAAAGATATTTAAAAAACTTAAGTAAAATAAAGAGCATCTAAATTGACGTAGTACATCATTTATATTAAGCTTCCAATCAATAAAGCGCAATGAACTTTAAACTCTTTACACTACAGTGAATAAAGTTTCGATATCGACCAACAAGCGAATCACCCGATAAAAAGACAAATTCAATTAAAAAGCTCCCATCAACCTCAACATCCACCCAACAAGGCAGTGCCAATCTTTAAAATCAGAGCTTCCTTCCCCTCGGCCGAAAGTTACAACCCAGTTCCGAAGCATACACAATGTATCCCAAGAAATGCAATGCAAACCCATAAACTGCGCAAGAACAGAACTAGTATCAGAGAGCCAAGAAAGACGAGAATAGCCTGCTCCAGGCCCCCGTGAGCTCGCGCGCGAGCGAGAGAGGAGGAGAATTAATGTTCCGCGGCGTCCTCAAACTTTCCAGATACATATCGGATTACACGCGGGCCGAGAAGAGAGAGAGAGAGAGTACACGCCAAGACGCAGGAAATGAGAGGCAAGGAGAGCTGTGCGCAGACTAAAGGGGCGACTACGCGCTCGCGCGGCAGGGGGGGAAATTCGATCTCCGATGAATCCATCGGATTCACGGAAGTTGGCCCGCTCGCGCGAAATTCTCCCGTTCTCGAGATTTGCCTTCGTTCCAGTGAGCGCAAGCGAGGACGATGGCTTGTATATGTATATATATAGATGTACGGTCGAGTGCGTGTAGGTGTGCGAGCTTATCGGGCTAGACGATCGGCCAGAATTCACGATGACGTATTAACGAGCTCTAGATTTGCGAAGGTGAACGATTGTTCCAATTGGAGGGGAGGCGAATTTAACGCTAAAAATAAGTCAGCGTCGGATCGTCCGCTCGCAGAGCGTATTTTATGAATGGATCCTGCCGGGTGGTTATTAAATTTAAGCACGCGGCTAAGTTATTAGTCGATCGGGTATTATGCATTTAAAGCGAGCGGATTAATATTCGAGGAGCGTATGCTCCGAAACTGACGCCGGGATTTCAAGGAATATTGATAGAAAATAATTCTAAAAATTTGATTTAAGCGCGATATCCGAGTGACTTTTAATCGGATGCTGTTTTCTGCTTTGATTTCTGCTTTGATTCAGCGTATTGATTACGGGAGTACACGAGCGAGCTGACTTTTGCGAGGGTCAATTGGAGTCACGTTTGCATATCGACCAGTAATCGGATAGTTTGCTTTTACGAGGATGTGCCGTACTTCCGAGTCAATTAGGACAATTTTTCGAGAAATTGCAGGAAAAAGGTAGTACGTGAGTAGGTGGGGCATAAAAGTGACGCCGCTTTAACATAAAAGTTCGTGCCGTCAGGTATGAAAATTTTGCATTTTATTACGAAAATGCGCGCAGAACTTTTCTGTAACATTTAAACGAGTGACATTTTTTTAGACATCATTTTTATGATGTCTTGATGTACAGAAATTTTTCTTTTTTATTGTCTTTATCTTATTTAAAATTACGAAAGATAAAAAAAAATTTTCACGGTTTCAACACTGCAATTTAAAAATCTTCATTGATTTACGCGAAGTATCTACAATAAAAATTTTACACCAAAGAAATTGTTGATGATTTTCGAAACGACAGCCCACAGCTTTCAAAAGCCATTAAAAAGCGCGACACGATGGCCGCGCTAAAAGAATACGGCTCCGTAAATTTTTGCGATTCGCCGCCTCGAGTACGTCTTAAAGGATTTCCGAAGTTTTACGAAGCTCGGGGCCGTTGGCCAAAATAAAACCGAGCGCGAAAGAAGCGCTTTCTTAAAACCTGAAAAATGAAAACAAGGCGTAAAGTCCTGATCAAACCTCGTATATAGCTGCGCACACATCGCCGAGTATCGAGCTGGCGCGCGCGCGGGCGACAAAACATCGCGAGAGGCAAGAGTGTAAAATGTCAATAAAAGCGCCCGGTGCGCTCGTCGCACTCGGCAAATCCTTAACGAAAACAGACACTCTGCTGTTATAGAGCAAGGCGACGCAATATCGACGAGGACGGGACGCTGCAGCGAGCCAGGGACGTGAGAAAGACCATCAGGACGCGAAGCGAGCGCGCGTTTTATTAAACGCACTCTAGCGTGAAATTCTCTGTATCTGTGATTCTTTTGTAAAAAGCATTTCGATGAACTTCGATACTCCGAGTATTGCGTTTCGTGCATAAGCGTTGGATGTGTGTGGGAGGGTGCGAGGCTCCAAAGTGCGAGGCTACAGAGGCGCTTTTGATTTGGCTTCTGGGAGGGAATCTGGGTGTGTGTGTATAGTTAGGTTCGAGACGTGGATCGAAAGGCGCGCACGCTATTGTTGCAGAGAGCTGCTTGCGCGTAAACTTAATTGCATATGTAATTGAATTTGAATAAACTTCTGCGAGTCTATTTGTTGAATGGAGATTGATGTGTCTGCGGTGTGAAAACACGGAATCGCTGGTCTTTGAAGTGCTTTCAGGTGATTATTGAGAGCGGGGTAAGTGTAGAATGTTAATGAGTTTGGAATATTAGTTTGATGAATTTTTTTTTCTATTTTAGAGAGAGAGTCTTGTTTTCTATCTGATTTTGATTTAGATATTTTCATAAACCTTTGTAATTTAAAATATTCTAATTGTAATAAGAGTTCTGTTAATGAATTAGTGTTATTATTTGTTAAAAAATGAGTTTCAGCATATAATAAAATCATAAAATTATTCTTTTTCAAATTTGTTGATTTTCTGAACATATCAGACTGTAACTACTTTGCATTAAATAAATATTAGCTTAATTAGGAAATTAGATGAGGACACTATTTTTGTAAATTTAAGTTTTCTTTATGGTATTTAATAATTCTCTAAACTTTTCATTTTCAACAGTTCTTGAAATTTCAAAAATAATATTTTCGAAGACTTATAAACCTTTTTGAAAAACGTAATTTTAAGATTTAATGGTACACGTAAATTTTTTTATTTTTTTATTTTTGAATATAAAAGGAAAAGTATATATACCATTAAAACTTAAAATTATATATTTTTGAAGAATACTTATAAATCATTAAAAGGTTTTACAATTAAAAACATTATTTCTAACAGTTCGCTGTTATTTCACATAAAAATAGATATTAATGTTTTATTATATAATACATTTATAGTTCTTTTATTAATATATACACGTGATTTATGTGCCAACGAATGTAAAACATTAAGACATAAGAAATAAATGGGAATACATTATAAAATTCACAAACAATAAGGTTTTATACTATGTTTATGGAGGATCTTATAATAAGAGAAATAATATTACTGCATAAATTAAAACAAAAATTGAAAATTTTTATAGAAACCTTACTATGATCATTAATCGATAAACATTTGTTGTAAATATAAATACTAAACCGTAAACTGTCAGAACTATCGTTGACCTAAGAGAACATATTTTTAAAGTTTCAGGAATAGTTATTTATGCACCTAGGGAGTAAAGTAGGTATTTATTCCCGCGGGTGAAGTTTGCTGCCCGAGCTTTAGCGAGGGCAGTAAATCACCCAAGGGA
>JAPYZA010003652.1:0-22562 GCA_030522685.1 Eupelmus azureus | reverse complement strand
TCGGGTATTAAGTAGGAGATCGTTCATAAAGTTCTAACGGTTACTTGGGCCCTTTTTAGGATCTTACGAAATTTCAATAATTATGCCTGACTCATAAAATTTCCACTTGAATACACATTGCAAATAACAAACCGATTCTTAAAACACGCACCAATTATTAACCAATTGCCCAATAAAAAAACTACACACACACACACACACACAAAACAAACATCTTAATTCGACTTTAAACCACACTTAGCCACACCGTAAAGCAGCATAATTACCATCCTAAAACCGCCACGACTTCCCGATCGGCCGCGAAAAATACATCCCCGGCAATCTCGTAACGTACTCCGACATGCCAATATGCCTCTGCCCGTGTACTTACGCGTAATATATATACGCGCGAGAATCAAGTCTCATTGCCATAAGCCAGCGGCTGGTTTTAAGCTTTGAATTATTGAAACTACTCGTATCGTTCGAGTGCTCGTATAAGTTCTCAGCGATCTTTGGGCTCTCGCACTAATATACAGCGCGTGTAAGCGATTTTCTCGAGGCTCATGAATTTGTCGAAACATCGGGAGAGATAAGTTTATTAATGCTATTTCACATTCCGAGAAAGCGCGCTTGGCGATATAGGTGAGCCGTAACTTCAAAAATGAGCAACTTGCTTCACGAAGCTTTATCGGGCCTCAATGGAAAGTTAATAGTGAGATATGCCGGGTAGATTGAATTCGATAGCTGTAATTATTTCGAGAATTTCCGATGTATCGCCGAGTTGGGGTATAACCGTTTACTTTCGTGAAATAATTATGAGGATTTAATCTCTCGATCGGTAAGTAAGCTAAATTGACCAATAAATACGTCTGCGCAGGTACGCATTCGGCAACGTTACATAACTCAATTAAAACAAAAACCTGTCCAATCCCAACGGAGCAACTTGTTTAATTGCAGCCATTAATTTAAAGAAAGCAACCGGCGCATATATGACTTTCTCGACATAATTACTTCAGCCTCGAAACAAGCGCCCCCTTCGTCTTCTGCTAACTTCAAAAGCCCGTCCGCTTCGGCGCATCCAAACGGGCCGTCGCTTCCAATTTTCCAACTCTTCAACTCCTCCGCATTCGAAAATCCAGCTTCAGACGCTACAAACAGCTGTTCGACGTTCTCAAAGACGCGCGCTTTCTCGTTTGAAGATCGCAAGCGTATATATACATACACATAGAGGCGAAAAATTCTCACGGTTCGATTCAGCGGACTGAAGGCTCCGCGCGGCGCCTTTTGACATTGTATCTCGCGCGTGCATCACTGCGCGCGCTCTGCTCGACGGCGCGCGAAAAAAATTGAATTTAACGCACGCGAAATCCGTGCGCCACCGACGATGCCCGAATTATGTATGAGCGCGTCTTTTGGCACGCTTCATGACTCGCTGATCGGTTTTGAGCTGTGGATGTTGCTTGGCTGGAGGAACGGGGCTTGAATTTTTTTATTTTTTTCAATTTCGTGAATTTCGATCTTCTGAGTTATATATTGAGATGTCGTGTGGAAGGAGCTTGATTTTGTCGGTTAATGTAGCTTGAATGAATAATAATTGTCAGCTGGAGTTATCCTAAAGTACGCTTTGTCTTTCAAAAAATGACAAAATCTTCTAGCGATTTTCTACCTTATAAACCCTTAACTGGGCATTAAATGGCTACTAAATAGAATTCTTGCCAAAGAACCCCTATACATAGTACAAGCAACAACTCCCCTATAAAGACAAATTACCAAACTTTCAAGCTACTAATCCCAAAATATCAAAATAAATGAAAGCCCGATAAACCACTAGACTAACCCTCTGCACTCATAGGAAAATGGGCGTGCGGTGCAGGCGGTGGACCTGGTGGCGGACTGCCCGGCCGGGTCGGTAGTGCTGCCGTCGCGGCCGGCCTCGCGCGCCGCCTCCCCCACTACTACGCCTGCCGAGCCACCAGTGGCAGCAGCGGCGACAGTAGCAGACGACGCCATCGAACCGGCGCCTCCAGAGGAAGTCGCTCCCAGTATGGGCCAGAGGCCCAGCAGCGTCGGCCTACTCAGACCTAAGATCTCGCTGACCTGGGTTCTGCGCAGCCAACAGCAACAGCAGCGCCATACTCAAGATGAGAGTAATAACAATAATCAGCAGCAGCAGCAGCAGCAACATTACAACGTGCTGCAGACGAACGCGGTTAATGCCGGTCACGTGGTGCTCAATAACCAGCAGACGACGGTCGAACTGCACAGGGAGAAGGACACGAATCCTGGTATGGGGAGAGACTTTTTTTCTGGTTCTATAGGGAGTTTTTGGTGTGAGGGATGTGTGGGAATGGTTTTGAGAGTTTTTTATTGCAGCTGAGATAAGTGGTAATTGCGGGCGGAATTATTTTTTCGTTGGGTGGGTAAACTGTTCTGGTTACTGTATGAGGAAACGTTTCTTGGTAAATCGTCAAAAAAGCTTTTTCCGTATAACTGAACCTTAATGATTATGAGAAAATGCACAGTCCGCGTGTCATTTGTTGATTTTGAGGGAAATTAGACGCCTTGCAGGCAGGCACACTTTGGTTTGCTAGTGTGGTTGATTAAATTGTAAACTACGTAATAAAACTACATATTTAATTCTTTCCAGAAAATTATAAATTCGTAAAAATGATTATAAAAGTTCATGAATAATCATTTGCAAACGACTAATGGCCATGTACACGCAATATTTCTTGCAACTATTTGCTTATTGCATCAAGTAGATAAAGTCGGATCTAGTAAGACAAAAAAATCGTTACAACTTCATTAGAAAAAGTTAAATAATTTTCATTAGCCTTTTAATTTTATTTCCAAAACGAATACGTAATAAAAGCAAATTATACACTTCCGTACAGTAAATATAAAGAATGTATCTACTTGATTTGCAACTCGAGTCTTCCCAGCTGACTGATTGAAAATATTTTTACCTTAGCGAAAGAACGTGAAGAGAAAGAGCGAGTTTTTCGCAGGAGCGTCAAGAGCGTCAAGAGTGTGAAGAGTGTGAAGAGTGTGAAGAGCGTTAAAAGCGTTAAGAATACCGATGGACCTAGGAGCAAGGAGCGAGAGAAGGAGAATATTGATCGGCTGGAAAAACAAGAAAAAAAGACTGTACATAGGATAGAAAAAATAGACAAAGCCGATAAGGTGAGAAGACATTATTTATATACTGCTATCTAACTACGAAAGAGTAAAAAATCACTTATTCTACGTGCGTGTGTTTTTTTAGGAAATAAATGCTCGTAAAGTGGTTTTTCACTCTTTTAGTTTTAAATAGTGTGTTTACCAAAAAATTACATTAATTTCTGCGGCTTCCCGTGGTAACTGTATAAGTCTTGCGAAATTGGCGATTAATGTTTAAAGGTGCGCCCGAGATCAGAGGAAACAAGTTGAAATCTAATACTTAACTAGTAAATTTACTTATGCTTTAAATACCAACATAATCATGGTCATAACTTAACGGTATATACTCTTTTCTCTTGCTGTAAACTAGTAAAACGTACGAGTTGTATTAAAAGCTTGTCAACTAAATCAGGAGTTGACTTATTTTATTTTACAACTTTTATTATTAATTTTATATAAAAACTGTATTTCATTGACTGATTTAAAAAGCTTTAAAAGTTATTGTTTAAAAATAGATGTATTCTTAGAACTGGTGCAATATCTCTATTAAAAACCACATCTTTCCCGTAACTCTATGAATTTTAAATAAAAGAAGGGCCCTCAAACTCTCCTTCTCCCAAAGAATGTAAATATAATTTTCAAAAATGTGAACTTATATTAATTGACCTTGGAAAGCCAGAGAATCATATCTATAAAATTAGACCCGTATAAAATAGCCCGAATTAACATTAATCAAAATAACAATTGTCATCAGGTATTAGAAAAAGAAAGGCTAAACGTAGCAACGACGGAAAACGCGCTGGAGAAGCGCTTAGAAAAGGAGAGCCAGCCGACGAAGGAGGTCAAAGACAACAAGGATAAAGTGAAGAGGGCCATATCCGAGCCTAACTTGATAACGCGCGAGTCGAATTGTACGCCGAGCGGACGGGAGAAGCACCGGCACCGGAGAACGAAACGCAGCCACAGGCCGAAGACGCCAAGCAAATTCGGATATGATATCGCCGATCTGGATTCCTTTCTTACAAAGGTCAGATAAGCGATAAGTTGTCTATAGAATTTCTAAATGTTGAAAATCATTTGATTTTAGAAGTTTCAGTTAGAGCTTGATTAAATCTATCTAAATTTATATACGATTAAGATCAAAAATATTGAAAATTCTACACGGATATTATTGAAACACAGATCAAACATTAAAGTTTAAAAAATGACTAATTAAAAATGAGTAAATCTTAAAAATCGAAGTTAGACCAATTTAATACAATTTACTAATTGTAACGTTTTAAAAATTAATATTTTTGACGATTTACTCAATTTTAATAAATATAACTTTTAGCAAGAATACTCCGGATCAAAGTCCCCTCTAATGACAATCCTAAAAATGTAGCATTTTAATATTTTCAATCTTAACTACACAGGCGTCAATCGAGCACCCGGCCAACATCCCAGTGGTGCTGTCGTTCCCATCGGTCCTATACCAGACTCAGGGCGGTACCCAAGCCGAGATCGGCCTGCCTCTAGGCACGGTCGTCAACGCGGTCTTCAAGAATCAAGCCTGGCTTTACGTTCAAACGCCCCATGGCCAGGAGGGCTACGTCGGTTACGCAGCCTGCCTGCCCCTCGGCATTTTACCACAGCCGAAGCGCGGACACTGCTGGGAGGACTCGACCGATGTCTTTCCCAGGCCACTTGGTAGGCATGCGTTCATTTTCTTTTTTCTTGCTCATTTGAGAAGGATTTTTGGATTATATAAAAAATTCGTAAATTATTTATTGACAATCTATAACGTGATTCAGAATTTTAAAAAAATGCTTAACCATAATAGAAGAAACTCACAATAAATCCTCATGTTTTAATTTATAAAAAAAAGTATAGGTTTTATAATTTTTTATAGATAAAAAGTACTTATTTGAAAAAATGAATAAAAAAACAAAAGTATAATATTTATCTACTAGTAATAGAAAAATTCACATTACTACAAAGCATCGCACTAATAAACAAAGAGAAGCTCCAGCAGTGAAGTTTAGCCACAGGTATTTTCTCTAGACTGTGTATAGCTTCAATCTCGGCTACTTCAGCACTATAATAGCCTAGAGCATAAAAGTTTATCCTATTCAAGCGCAATCAGCTCTGAATCTTCAGTCCTGCTCTAACGCAACTCTTTGAAACCCCTCAGGCAACCTAACGGACACGGAGAAGCTGCGTGACACGCGCTCCGAATGCGGAGGATCACGATCCAGGCGCGCCCTGACACCGTCCCGCTGCGGTCCCGGCAGCGAGCGCAGCGTCGACCGGCTCTACCTTCGAGCCGCCCAGGCGAGCAACAATAACACAACAACACGACTTGTAACTCGACAAAGCACCCCAGGAGCGAGGCACACTCTGCTGCTCGTGCGCGAGGACTACGAGGGCAGAGATACCCAGGACGCGCTTAGTGTCACCAAGGGTGAAGTCGTCGTGCTGCTCGGCGATTACCAGGACAACGACTGGTTCTGGGTGCGGGCGCGAGATGGACGCGAGGGATTCATACCTGCGGTTGTTGCAGGCCATGGATTTTTATAGCCGAGCAAGCCTGTGGAAGAGACTTTTTTTTCAAGACAATTGTTCTTACATTGAGTGGAGAATGCGCTAGCTCTTGCGATGAGTCGACTGCGTTTCGTGAATGTAATTTATATTGATTATATGTGCTCGCTTAGAGTATGTATTATTGTTAGGCTAATTGTAATAAATTTCTATTTTGTTGAATTTGCCGAATGGATGGTCGTACTTTTTTTACTCTTCGAGTAAAGATCGACTCTATTCAAATGGCTACTGAACGTCATTTTTGCAATTTATTTTATTTCGAGCGTTAATTTTTTTAGTTTTGCTTAAAATTTATTAAATGCTCATATTAAGTATTTAAAATTTTATATTAAATTTACGGCAAAGAATGTTCATAGCAAAAGGATAAATTATAAATTTAATACAGTTGATAAGTAGTCAATTGGAATTTTACATTGAATTATTCTAATTGTTAATAGATAGTGGATTTTCTTTGTAAACACTTTAAATTTTTTAAATATATTACACTAAGAAAAAATCTTTGAAAAATTATACTAAAAATTAAAAAAAATACTAAATTTTATAGCAAATTTTATAAAACATACAGTAAATTTTTTTCCACTTTTAGTATCATATCCTATAAATTATAGCAATTTTTTGCATTTTGACACTCTGCGGCAGATTTACTGGCCATTATTGTGTAATTTTTCCAAAAATTTTTCTCTCACTGTAGAAATGAAAGATCAAGTTGACGAAAATATACATAGTACTAAGTAGAGGCTGACATCCTTTAAAAACTACAACTTTAGAAATGACACAAAGAAAATTTAAAAAGAAATCTCTATATATTTTTTAAAATCGCACTGAGTAGAGAACAATATAGTTTGTGCAGAGAATAGCACAAAATACGATTAATTTATGTACCGTGACGATTAATGGTAAATAGTCGATGATCGTTGACATCATAAACTATGACGATTATTTATACTGTTGGTACTGATTCTGTTAATGTTGTTAATAGGGATTTTTTATTCTAAGGAGAAAAGGAGTTCAATCATTCATTTTTTGCCATCTTCATGGTACTGACCTCTAAACAATATCTTTTAAAATCATTATTATTATTCAAAGTAAATTAAAAAGCTGTTTCAAATCTTCTTCTTTAAATCTTCTTCGTATTTTATGAATCTTATAAAAGAAAAATTTTTAATGCGAATGCCCAATAATTATTTAGATACTTATTGCCTTACTGTATAACATGGTTACTTATAAAAAAATTTATCAAAAACAGTTAAATAAATAATTGAATTATTTTGTTATAATTAGCTGCAATTTTGTACATACAATGTATATATATATATATATATTAGAGTAAAAACGAATTACTACAAATAATTTCACTTCTATTGAAAATTTATGCTTTTATTTTTAATAGACATATTTAGTTATGAATTATGCTAATTTGTCAGCATAAAATTAAAATAAGTCATAATATAAGTATTCAATGTCATTAAATTAAAAAGTTTATTAACACCAAACTATGATAAGATTATCTACAATTGCAAAAATTATAAAAATAATTTTTTTTAATAACTGAAATCTATAAAACCACTTTGTAACTTAATGGTTGTTAGATGTAACAATAAGAAATTGACTTCATGAATAAATTATTTTTGTTGGTTCAATTACATTTATTATTAATACAGTAAAAGTAGCTCTGGTTTTAATGTATTTTTACATTTTAAAATTAAAACTTATGTAAATTTGAAAGAAATATGTGTGATACTTAACAAATTATGTATGAAGTATACATTCCTGTCAAAGTAAACTTGACTTGTCTACTTACATACATAGCTGTACAAATTCATGTATTACAATTTAATATAAAAATAATTTTTTATAATATATTCACTTACTAAAACATGTTTTGATTTCATTCTTTATATCTTATTTAAGTTTTTTGTAAATTACTAATTTTTTTTCTGTAAAAATAAACATTTAAAACTTGATAGTTTTATATTTTCACATATAATTCTAATTTATTCCCATATATAATCATGAAAGCTTGACAGAATAACTCAAGCATTTCTATATATTCCCTATTTGGTTGTTTTGTATTTTCAAACAGTATTGTAATAGATCTAGCTAAGTTTTCCAGAATTTCTGTTTTGTCTCCGGTAAATTTTTTAATATCTCCTTCACAAATTAACTTTTCATGATTTTTACTACGTACAATTGCTCTTGAAATTTCAACTTTCATTTCTCTATCTTTGATCATTGTCTTCGCGTAAAATAAAAGAAATAAAATATTCTATAAATATCATATAATAGTAAAAAAAAATGTTTTTTACTTACAAGTACAGAAGGTAAGTCGTCATATAAAGGCCAATCTTCAGCACAAGCAGTACAGTTACATTTAAAAAAGTATTTTTTTAAAAATTCTTTTCTTCTTGATTTATTTACATAAGTAAAACTACATCCATAATCGATGAAGAGCTTAAATATATTTATATTTATATTAAGAAATAATTTTAATATAATGTTTACATCAATTATTGAAATTTTATTTTATTGTACTTACTTGACTTCCTTTTTTGATAGGATTCAAGGCATAAATTACCTGCTGAGCAGTATTACTTTTCATAACTGGACATTTGCCTACATTTGGTTTGCAACTATGATTAAGCAAAGATACAACAGAGCCAATTACTGTACCTATCCCATAGTATCCTTCATCGCGAAATTGATCAAACTTTAAAATAGTATTTTATTAATTATTTTATCTTTAAAAATTAGATAATGATATATTTAGCTAAAAACTAAAAAAATTACCTCACGATCATTTACTTGAACAGTCATACAATGATGTGCAATTAATCTGCCAACAAACATAGCATCTTTATTTTTATACAAATTAGTTATAACATCTACTTCATCTGTACTTTCTCCCAAAAATGATGTAAGGGTAACAAGATAATACATAGTTAATGCAGCGTTTAATGACAAAATTAATAGTTGATATCGGTCGCGATCTGCTTCATGAGTAATAAGATTATATATTGGTTTATATTTATTACTATAATAACATCCATCTTCTGATAAACTTCTATTTAGGTAATCTAAAATATACATTATATAATTTACAAAAAAGAATTAAACTATTACATTTATTAAATTTGATTATTTCTAATTTTACATTACCTTCACATTTATCAACTTCTTTTAATTCTTTTCTAAGTTTCTCAATACTCCCACTCTCTCTTACTGCTAATACAGTAAGTTTTAAGCTGAATGGTGCTAAAGCATTCATACCTATGCCCAAGAAAAATTTTTTTATAGGGCATTCAATATCATGGTATTCTTTCAAAGCTTCATTTTTGCATTCATCAGAACAGTACATATCATGTACACAATTTTCACAAGGAATCAAAGCCCAAGCTTTTACAAAACAATGAGAACAATAAGTGTGAATATTTTTAGAACTTAAAAGTTTAGCATAGGGTTTTTCATTAATGAGAATCTCTCCGGTATCAATATCTCGATTTGCAACCAAATGTATACCAAAATCTTTATTATATTCAATATCAATAGCATTAGAAGCAGACGGAATCTTTTCATGAGGAAAGATATTTGGTAAGACAGCTTCTTGGGATTGATTTTCTGATTTTGGCATTTTAATCATACTTATTTGAGTAGACATGTTAATTTTTGCTTCAATTTTTTCTTTTTTTTCATCACTTAAACTTATATTTTCTAGCCAAATTCTTGCTTCTTCAATAACTTTTTCAGATTCTAAATTTCCCAATATCTTTAGACATTTGGCTTTACGGCGTAACAAATTTGGTCTCAAATGATCTGGATAACTAAGCACTAGCGCTCTATTAATGTCATTAACACTATCTTGATGTTTGTTTAAATGATATAAAACAGCTGATCTGTTTGCATAAGCTTGAGCCAATTCTGTAGATGATTTTTCTGCTTTCGCAATACTTTTGGTATATAATTCTAAAGCCTCAAACCACACTTCCACTTTGCCTTTTTCTTTATAAACCTTGTGATCGGCTTGCTTTCTTAAAAATATCGACTCTTCAGAATCTTTTTGTTCATACTTTACTTTTAAAGGTAAAGAATTTACAATTGCTTGCAATGTAAGTTTTATTCTTTCTTCAAAGGTATTCTTTCTTTCTACATCATCTAATAATCCTTCAAATTTCAACAATTTAACTAATTCATCTGGATATAGCATATTTGCAAAATATATTTTTTTAATTTAGACCTGTAAAACAAAATATTTTATTTAAAATCTGTAAATTAATACTTTTTGAAAAAAGTAGTATGTGTTAATAATCATTTTCAATAAATATTTGTTAATAATACTTGCAGATTTAAATTGAATTTACATGTAATATCGTATTTTTATACCGCTTTTTATGCATATACTTTCAAAGTTTAATATAATCTTTTTAATGATTTTTACTTCGAAACATAACAAAAATTATGTATTAATATATACACAAACCCGAAGAGAACTCGTAATTCTTAGCAGTTAGCGCTATTTAAAAATTTAGAAATTTTACAGAACGAAATTTGATTCACTTATGAAAGTAGACGTTTTTTTTATTTTTAACAGTATATTTTATTCAAACTAAAGAATAAGTTTATTATTTTTCATTTGTAATCTAAAATTCTCACTTTTTCGCTTTCTTCAAACTTAGATTAGCTTCTTGCTAAAATAGATAACGGTTTTTAAAAAAGAATGTTAATTTTAATTCAAAAAAATACGATGCTCAGAACAAATTGAAACAAGATCTGCCATTGGTTGCCGCAAAGCATGGCGGCAATTTTAATATAATTCATCTACCATATATTTTGTAATAGGTATAGCAATATTTTTTTTATACTCCGAGCGCAAAACTTGATTTAGCAAGCTAAATTTCGCTTTGTATATGTTGTATACAAAAATGAGGTTCGATACATGAGCGAGAATGTGATTTCAATCTCGCTTTGCTCGGGCAAACGACTGCGCGAAACTAGATTTACTTTCTTGCACTTGTATGGAAATATATTATATCATATTTTTGTAATTGAATATTTACTACTTTAATTAAATATTACTTATTATTTACATAAATTTTTTCCACTTCATAAATAATCTGTTTAGAAACTTAATAAAGGTTGTATTAAATATTTTAATACTAGGTTGTATTTTTGTAAATTTATTTTGTAATTAACATTAACATTAAAAAAAAATACATTTTATTTGTAATTCTATTGAGCGCAGTTTTAAATACTTATTTAGAATATTTTATAAATTACAAAAATAGCATACCTATATGTATAATTATTACATTATATCTATTTAAATCTTTTATATAAAAAATACTGAATGAAAAATACTGTAAAAGTTATAGTACTTAGCATTTCAACTAAACAGTAATTTACTTTTCCATCAAAGGTTTTTGAATTATTATAAAAGTATAAGCGATGATTGATTGCCAGTAACCTCTTTCTCTTCCCAGTCTTTTTGTGGATTAAATATAAAATTATGGCCATGGCTATTTTTACTAATAGGTAAAAATTTTAAATGAGTTATCTGACTTAAAGCAGATTAACTCAATTGATATTATCAATTCAAACTTTGCAGAATCAAAAAGTTATTATTTTGTTATTTTCACGTTTAATGTCATTGTTATAATTTAAGTCTGTTGCCATGTATTAATAGAAAAGCTTGTCGAAACAACAATACTAATTTAAACATTTCTTGTGAAGGCTGAGATGAGTATTCAAATAAAATGGTAACTGCTTGTTGCAAGGTAACTAAAATTGATTTACTGTTTGCATCCAAAGCCTTAACATCTGCTTCAACAATATTTTTTTCATATGTGGTAATCTTACTTATTGTTTTCTTTATTTCTCCTTTTCTCTCCTTAGAACCAGGTATTGACTAAAATAAAAATTCAGAATTAATTCCTAATAATATAAATTTCTGATTTAAAAAGTTATATACTTACTAGTATTAATGGTAAATTTTGAAATTCAGGCCAATTCTGTTTACAAGCTTTACATTCACATGTAAAATGATACTTCTTGCATAATTCCTTCCTTTTTGTTACTGATTCCATAGAAAAATCAAATCCATAATCATCAAAAATCTAAAATTTATAAAAGTTTTTGCCTCATTAAACTATTTGATCTGTTTTACATAGTTATGTTAATTTTTTTCAAGTACTGATTTTGTTCAATAATTATACTTTATTAAATACTGTACTCAGAAGCAAAATCACCTATTAATTTAAATTTTTCATTATACCCATCATTTTAAAAATAAATAAATAATAAAATAAACATAAATATATAATCAAATATATAATAAAAATTAAATCGGATTAGTAAATACAAAATATTTTGCAATAATCTCTTTTGATGATTTTATCTGCGTACAGTTTGGTCACAATTTAACTAAACTTATATTTGAAATAATTTTAGTACAAACCTGTGAGCCTTTTTTAATAGGATGTTGGGCCAACATAATTTGATACATGTTATTATCATCTCCTACTACAGGAATTCTTGTTGCATTTGGATTACAACTGTGATTAAAAAGGCTACAAAATGGAAAAACTACTGCACCAAGGCTGCGATTATGGCCATTATGAGCTATTTCAGTAAGCTACAAATAAGATTAAACTAAAATTTTTGAATTATCAAAGGAGTAATTCTTATAACATGTAATTACCTCATGATCATTCATTTGAATCATCATATAATGATGTGCAATTAATTTACCAGTAAAAATTGCATCTTCATTTTCAATTAAAGCTTCAAGACTCTTATTTGAGATTTCTCCAAAAAATGATGTTAAAGTAAATACAAAGTACAAAATAACAGCCACATTCATGGTCATAGAAGCAACCTCTGGTAGCAATCGTTTAGTTTCATGAGTTTCAAGACAATATAAAGGTTTGTAAATATCACTGCGATAAATACCATCTGTAAAACCTTTCTGTAGAGGATCTGAAATACACAATTATTATTATTTTAAATTGTTAGTTATTATTACTTATATACACAAATGTATTATAATTTGAATATAATACCTTTACAATTATCAAGTTCTTTTAACTGCTGTTGAAGCTTATCAATGCCTCCAGCCTCTCTTACAGCTAGCACAATAAGTTTTAAACTGAAAGGTGCTAAGTCATTCATAGTTTGGCTTAAAAAATAGCCTTTTATAGGACATTCAATATCATGATATTGTTTCCAAGCCTCATTTTTACATTTTTCAGAACAATACATGGCATGAACACAATTTGGACAAGGGATACTATCCCAAGCTCTTATAAAACAGTGTGAACAGTGTGTATAAATACATTCTGGTTTTAAAAGTAAAGCATAAGGTTTTTCTAAAGCAAGTATTTCACCTACATTAATATCTCGAGTTGCTACAACATGCCTTCCATACTTTTTATTGTATCTAATGTCAACTGCACTTGAAGCACAAGGAATGTTTTCATTTTGTTTGATGTTGGGTAAGGATTTATTCAATCTTTCATCCTCTATTTTTGGAAGCTCAGCTGTGTTTGTAGCAATTTGAAGTTTTTTTTCAAGTTCTTCTTTATTTTTATCGTTCAAATTTAAATTTGCAATCCAACGTCTTGCTTCTTCACAAGCATTTTCAGCTTCAGGATTTCCTAGCATTTTTAAACACTTGACTTTCCTTCGCAGTAAATTTGGTCTCATATGATCAGGATAATTGAGTCCCAATGCCCTATTAATATCTCTAATGCACTCCTCATACTTCTTTAAATTAAATAAAATGGCTGATCTATTTGCATAAGCTACGGGTAACTCTTGAGAACTATTTGTTGCTAGAGCTATACTTTTTGAATAAAACTCCCAAGCTTGTAAGAGGGTCTCAGTATTTCCTTTATTTGAAAAAAATAGTTTGTCTGCCTCTTTTCGCAAATTGTTTGATACTTCAGAGTCTTTACATTCACACTGAATATCAAAAGGTAAGACGTCTTTCAAAGTTTGTACTGCAGTTTTAATTCTGAGATCAAGATCAGTTTGAGAATCCAACTTTTTGTAAAACTCTTCAAATTTTTCTGCTACTATAAGTTTTACTTGTGCAAACATTATTGCAGTTTTTAAAATTATTTATCTTGAAGAAAAAAAAAATTCTGTTCTGAAACAAAAAAATATTATTATTTTGTAGACATGCCTGTTTTGCATATATAACATATACATTAATTTGTAAACAAATAAACATAAACTTGCAATTGTCAATTACTCAATGTTTATTACCATACAGGCACCTAAAACAAGACAGCCAGTAAAACTGACACTTTTTGAAAATTTCTCCAGCGCACGACCGTTTGAAAATTATTAAAAACGAAACTATCACATTTTAGACAGTGCGAAAAAATTGTTCTTTGTTGTTAGTGCTCAAATCTTTCGTCTGTCCTTTTATATCTCATTTCTTACACGATATACCTCGCAGTACGAACACGAGGCGCTTGTCCCTTTGTTATGCCCGTTTGCCGGCTAATTGGCCAAAGCAACATTCGCTATATGCGGATTCCATTTGCTGAGGCGCTGCTGGCGGACCGTTGCTGGAAACTCAAATCGTAGGGTTGTTTCTGGAATAGCAAAATTTTTCAGAATTTCCACAATTTTCAGGATTAATATTCATTTTTTGATATAGATATGGTGATAAAGAATTGAATTAAATTTCAAAATAAATTTGTTGTAAGTGGTATGAAAAATATAAAAAATACGTAGTAATTAAGCATTTATAATTAATGCCAAGAAAATAAGTCTGTGGAGAGTGCATTAATACTGTAAGACGAAAAACGTTGGGAGAGTTTTGTTTATTTTTATTTTTATTTATATTTTTTATTGACTAAATTATCACAGTAGGAGAAATTTCTTGAGATCTTTAATAAATTTTTATATATGCGATCATATACTTTATATTGCGCTACTTTTTATGATATAAAAACAATAAAAAAAAAATTTTTTAGTCTTTAGAGGATGACCAAAATAGATCAATATGCATTATGATAAATTTAAAATTTTAAAAAATAAGTGTACTTTAATTAAAAACTCGATGAAATAATCATCTTATAAATTGTGTGCAATTATTTGCGCTAACTACACGAATGAAATAATAACGTCAATTTAAATTAGTTTGAATTTCAAATGAACAAATCAGCAATGACTAATCAAATGTAATTTCAATACAATTTAAAAAATTCTAAAATCATTTACTACAAATAAAAAAAGATGCTTACATTTGTTGATGCAAAATTGTATGCTGATGACTTGCTACTTGCTGCTTGCTACTTGTAGTATTCGTAATAAGTAGTTACTAAATTCACCACCAGAGGATTTTGGAACACTTTTCGTCTTGTTTGTTTGCCGCGTTTGTACACATATACAATTAACCTACAGCGTCCAGTTAGAAATTTATTTTATTATTATTAATTAATTAAACGTATTAAATTTTAAAATAATAATTTCAAAAATGGGTAAAAAAAGAAGCATTCAACCAACAGTTCCAGATCTCATCAAAATCGAAGTAAAGGACGAAATAGGTAAGATAACACTGTACTTAAAAACATATGAATAACTTAATATTTTATTTGTTTATTCAAAATCTGTTAATCTATATTTGACACTTTCCTGAGTAGATAGCAATGTGCTTATGGCTAGAGATAGGTTCAGAGGAGCCTTAAGAGAATTGCTACATCACAGTGACGAAGGTTCATCTGCAGATTCAGGTGACGATATTCCTTTGAATGAATACAAAATTACACCAAAGAAAATGTAAGTGTTTAAAAATAGCAAGCAATGCAATTCTTCAGACGTTTGTGGTTATTTATTATAGCTATAAGCTACATGTACTAACTTTTATTTTCTTAGGGATCAATTATATCGACCAAAACAAATACACAGTCAATCACGTAAGATAAAAAGAAGGAGACAAATGCACATGGATTCTGCATTTCATCATACATATGTTATGAAATTATTTGACAGAAGTGTTGATCTTGCACAGTTTCAAGAAGATACTCCTCTTTATCCTATTTGTCGTGCTTGGATGGCCAATCAACCTAGGAATCCTAATCTTGTGCCTAAGTAAATTGATAAAAATTTTGTCACAGATAGTAATTAAAAATGATTCATTGATTATATTGTAAATTTAATGTAATAAAATTCTTTTCAGAGCTAGAAGCCCAAGTCCAAATCCAGAAGAACCTGCAACTGAACCTAACAGTATTAGTAACTTGTTTGATGCAAATGGTGAGATAAGAGATATTAGCGCTCTACCTCCACCATTACCAAGTGAAGAACCTTTTCCAAGAAATCGAATCCCATCACCAATTCCAGTTGAAAAAGAGGAACTTAATTTAGAATATGTAAGCATAAAATAAACATTGTTAGTGCAAAAATGTTTGTTAAACCATTGTGATTAAATAATTTTATTGTACATTTAGGAAGGACAAACGTTAAAATCACGGGAAGTATTAATGAAAGAACACAGAGAACATTGGAATGCTGTTAGAAAAAAGTGGCATTATCAAGCTCACAAAAATGAACAACGATTTGCAGAAAGTGCTGCGATTTTAAGTACAATATTTAAACGGTATTAAGGATAACATTTATTAGTAAATTAAATAAAAATGAATGCATGTACTAATAGCATTATTATTTTTCAGGGCTCAATCAGAATTTGACTGAAATAGTTAGGTTTGGATATCATTACATTTTTCGATAAATAATAGCAATAATTTAGAATAAGTTTTATTGCTTAAAGAATATTTTAATTTTTAATTTATGGTACAAATACGGATCTGTAGGTTTAAATATATGTCTAAATATTTTAAATAATTAATAAACAGAGATTAAAATTTGAGAATTATAAGCGTTTTATTTCAAATATTGACAAATTTGATAACTTATTTTATACTTTCAACGAATAGGATTCGCTTGTATACCGTTTGAGGTCGGCATTATGACAAAAAATTCTTGTAATGACAATGATGTATCGTAGATTTTACAAGAGTTCATTGCTCATACATTCAAAATCAATTCTATTATCATTTCATATAAAAGGTAGCTAAGAAATAAATAACATAATTTAAATCATTCATTTGTGTCACTAACTTGTCATTCCCACTTTCTCTAACCACACAATATACTTGTAAAGTTTATAACAAATATCCCTTGCATATTATGCTTGACTTAATTAATGTTTTCTACAATTTATGAAAAATTTAATTTTTTTTTCTTTCACCTAAAACACAGCTGGAAGATTTTTCAATGATTTATCAGGAGTGCTGCGCACATTTTTTTTGTCTCTATGACTGAAAAATTGAAAAAATCACTTGTCAGTAAGCGAAAGCTTTAGGACTTGTCTAAACGTCTCTTCTTCAAGAAGTCGACGCTGCTCTTCTTCGATTTGCTGCTGCTCGGAAAGTCTTAATGCCAAACTCAATTGTTCCGCGGCAGTTTTCAGTGAACGTGCTTCTTCACTTTCTTCTGTATCATCATCTTCCCTACTGCAACCACCAACTGTTTCTTCGTAAAGTTCCAAACTTGCTTGAATGGCTCTATGAAAACAAAGATTAATACAACTTTACTTAAATGATCAACATTACAATACTACAAGTTTACTTATCAAAACGTACTATATGAATTATAGATACTAAAAACATACATAAGTAAAAGTACAGCTAATATAAAAGCATAATTATAGTGCAGTACTAAAAGAATTCAGCTACCAGCTTAAAGAAAACAATTTTTACTGAACGTAATTTATTCTTTATTTTTTGTTTTACAATTATTTTTGTGAGTGAATAAATGTTTAGTGTAAGAAATGTTTTTACATTTTTATGTAAATAGTGCTCTTGTGTAACCTACCTGCCTGTGTGTATATGATAACAGGAAAGAAAACATGCAAAATAATTGTACAAGTTATTGTGAACATCTAGACATTCCTAAAAAAATAAAAATCATATTTTACCTTTGGAGTTGTTTTTCTTCTTCTGCACTCATGTTAGGTGTAGATGGACGAGATGGTTTTTGTGCTTTTAGAGCTTCCCATATATCAACCTTAAAAATGAATTTAAATATTTCAGATTCAAAAAGAACAATACATGAAAAATTTACACGTAGGTACATTATATTAAATAAATTTTATACAAAATAGTACCTCATCTTTTTCACTACCAGCATCAAGAAGGCTTTGTTGTATAGCAAATTGTAATAAATCGTCTTCTTCTTCAATGCTAAATTGTGTCCTCACTTCAGCACCTAATTATTACAGAAATTGAATGTAGAACATATTAGTATATCAAATTCATTATTCAAAGATTTTAAACAACTATAATATGAATTACCTAATTTTGTATATCCTAATGGAGCTTCAAAGCAAATATCATCTAAAAGACAAGTTAATCGGTTCGCTTCTTCTAAACGACCGACATGCGGCACTTCTTGGTCTAATCCAAAGATATTTCCAAATGTTATTCTTGCGTTTAAAATATGAAAAAGAGGAATTTCTGAAATTTAAAGCAAAGGTATAATAAAAAGGAATTAATTTTTATCATTTTTAATAATATAATGTAAAAATTATTACCGATTTTAACAGGAAACCCTGACGGCAATTGCATTTGTATAAAATCTTTTAATTTAGCAAAATGTGAACTAGTTATAGCCATTAGATCTACAATTGGCATAATTTGTTCTTGAAGACTAAGAGGATATTCTTCACTTAACCATAAGGTGGCCTAAACATTAAAATATGTATATGTAAATTATTTACATATATTATTTATTTGTACTTAAATTATATAAATATTACCTTAAATTTCTGTACTTTTGTATTCATTTCTTTTGGCCTACCAATATCTCTACTACTTAAATCAACATCAGGATCAAAGTACTCTTCTGGTGTTACATTACATGGGTTACCAACATTTATAAATTCTTCCTAAAATTGTAAGTTTTAATTTAATGTGAAATTTCGACATTAAATTTAAATATCATTCTAAAAATTGACAAACTCCAAAGTTTTTTGCAACATAATAATACTACTTTATGGAAAAATAATTAAATCAATAAAATTACACTTATTGCTGCTGCGCCTTCTGTTTGTGTCTGTTCAGCAATACCCAGAAAAGAGTGTAATGGAGTTCGAGGTGATTTTGCTCTAATTTTATCCGCTTCTGTTAGATGTTCTAATCGCGTTTTCGTTATTAATTCTACATTACTAGCACTGAATACTTTACACTCGTGTCCATTCACTACTTCACTTTTATCTGACCTCCAACCCCATAAACCAGCTTTATTTCTATAAGAACAAAGTAAATATTATTATTATATTATATGTATTTATTTATAATAATTTATCTCTTTAAACGTCACCTTTCAAAACTTATTTTATCAGTGTCAATGTAAGTTGTAACTATAGGATTTGTTAATCGCGCTAGAACACCTTCTTCTGATGGTTCCATTAATTGTACATTTTCATCACCTAGAAGTTTCATATGCTCTACATAGACTTTTCTTGTTTCATGATCTACTTCCATCATTGTAGCACCATCATCTATCAACGAAAATTAAAAGAAATTACTATAGAGATATAATTACTTAATTGTATTAATTTTATACTTTTATATATTTTATAATTGATCAGCAACCTTTCTTAGCAAAATACCAACTTATTTTAAAATAATTTTTATGAGCTGTTTATACCTAAGATAATTACAACATTTTACAAGCTTCAAAAGTATCTACAATTTTTCAAATTATACATGATACAGATGGCTATTTTTAGAAAGTCAATCTACTCTAACATTCACCTGAATGACCACTTTGCATGCTGAACACATAACTGCGTTCACATCTAATAGCCACTGGTACATTTTGTGATTGTTGCGCTAATAATAAATTATATGTAATAATTTTAAAAATAGAATTAATAAAAAATTGTAATATTGATAATATTACCAGTGTGCTATGCTTTAAATAAAATCAAGTATATAAAAAGGTACGTAATGCAGTTTTTTAAACTGTAAAATTTTTTCTAATAGGTAATATAGTGAACTGAATTTTGCATGAACATAAATTCTAAAGTCTCTAAAAAATTACTCACTTTGTCCTTTAAAAACATAACTGCGATTCCCTCTTTGCCAATTTGCATGATCAAAGCCTAGCAGAGTGGTATCTATACGAACATTACTACCCTGCTTATAAACTTTATAGGTATCACTTGGACACATCCGGGCAGCCAGTGGAACTATAAAATAAATTTTACATAATTAATTTAATAGTTTTAAACTTGCATTAAGTATTCAAAATGACTTAATTTATTTACATACCCCAACTAGTAAACTCCCACTTCATTTCTACATAAAAATCTGGTGCCTGAAGAAAATAAAAATATATAACAAAAATAATGAATGTAATAAATGTATGTTAATATAACATGTTTTTACTTACTTGTTTGAGTTTGTGAAGCAATTCTGGAATGCCAGCAACACGATTGCAATACCTTTGGTAATCTCGTCTTGCAAGTACCATTTGTAGTAATTCTGGGTTACCTGTACCAACAGCCTCTTGTACAACTAAAATGATGAACATTACAAATTAAAAATAGTAACAAAATAAAGAATAATTTATTTTACATTTTGATAAAACTTACTGCTCCAGCCTTGTTTGTTTTCTGTATTAACATTAGCCTCATGTTGAAGTAAAACTTCGGCAGAATCTGTATGACCTAAAGTTACAGCCAGCATCAAGGGTGTTCTACCCCTATTGTCGTGTAGTTCAATATCATGCTGAAAAAAGTTGGAAAATAATTTGAACACTGCTTAGAAAATTGTGAAGATTCAGTATCTTTATACGTGATAATAGAAGGAGAAACAAAAAGAAAAATAAAATATATCTAAAGCATAATATCAAGGAGGAAGTTTGCTTGTGTGGCTTCTTTCATCTGTGAGGCTTCATAAAATCTACGCTTCATTCCATAATCCTTAAATCCCAGTTCAAAAGCTATCTTTGATGAAAAAGAATAATATTAACATCACTGAGAGTACAGTTAATCGATTCGATTTCTGCTCCACATGTGACAAGTTGAAATATAAACATTGAGATAGACAAGCAGAAAAGCAGTAAAACTTTGGCCACTACACAAATAGCTAATATCTGAAGGTACGCTCTATCCAAAAATAGTCAACTACACTATGACAGAAGTCCCGCAGAAGTCAGCACCCTTAGCATTTACCAAATGAGCCAGCAAGCGCCAAAGCAATCAAAGCCAATCCAAACGAAAAGCACCCTCCAAGCATGAGCCACCTCAGCAAAAGCACACACGATCCAGCCACATGAAAGCAAGCTCCTCTCCCTCCTCCCTCCAGCAACCCCCTCAGCTTCCCTCACCTGATTAGTAGACAACTCCTTATCCAGCTCGGCATGGTCGTTGTTCCAGACGAGCCAGTGCAGCGGGTACCTCTTCTTGATCTCGTCGACCGTCACCATCTCTGCGGCCGATGTCTATCGCAACCGTGTACCAGCAGCCGTCGTGCGCGATCCGCAGGTGTCGTGCGCGCTCTCCTCTCTCTCTCTCTCTCCAGCTCTCCAGCTCTCCACACTCTCTGTCTCTCCTCTCTCCCGCGATATGTAAAAAAGATAAGAAAGTGTCGCGCACGTCTACGGCGGCGGCGCGACTACTTTGACAGGCCGCATGACCGCGCTCTCTCTCTCTCACACCCTATATATGTGGTGTCTGTGCCTCTGTGTATAATAGTGTATATTATTGCGTGATAGTGGATTCTAGCGGCGGCTCGGCTTTCACTGCTGATGGCTACTGCTCTGGGCCATTGATCAGGCAATAACGGATAAACACATGATGCGCCGCGCGCATAATGTAAGCGCGCAGAAGAGCTGGAGTGCTGCTGCAGCCGCGCGGCGCGATTTTAGCACTACGCTATAGATGCGCGATGCGCCCCCTCCTCTGGTCCTCTGGCCGCGCCACCGCCACGTAGTCGCGTATTTTTCTTCTCGCTCTCTAATTTCGTTGCGGATAGCGGATGACTTTGTCTGCTGTCTGCCTGCTGTACTTATGTTTTAGAGGATGTAAAAAGTTTAGTCATATCGGCTGAGTGATTGTTGGTAAGTGGGGGCTTGTGATATATATTGTTGTAAAATGTTTGTCTTATGATAGTTGATTCGATTTTGCTTTTTTAAATTGTAAATAAATTTGGATTTTTATAAATTTTATACTATTTCTAAGACCCGTCAACGATTTAGTACTATGTGAGCACGTGTACAAGCAACATTGTGACTTGCTAATTTTACTTAATTTTATCTAGGTATAGTAAACTATTTAACACTAAAACAGTTCTTTTTAATCCGATTTCTTTTACCTATATTCTTATGACAGTCGGAAAAGCTTAAGGCACTACAAATAATAAATACTTTAAGCTTAAGGCACTACAAATAATAAATACTTTTGAATCTCGCGGGCAAGTAGCGTGTTCATAAAACAAGCAGATTGTTGCGATATGACTCTCGCTGAAGCCATTATATATTATATCCCTAAAATAAGAATAGGGAACATCTAAAAGATACACGTTACTCCGGGAGGTTCTACTTGCGTTTGTTGCATCAGGAACAAAAACATCGAATCAACTATAAAAGGGAGACGCACAGAGCCAAGTTAGTTAGTACGCTTGTTCCTCCGGACCGGAGCCAAGGAGCAGCAGGCCTATACCCAGCAGGATCAAGGTTACATCGGGATTCCTTGCGCTTTAGCGCTTTATCGGACGACGATCCCACGTTCCTTATTCCGAGCCGCACCAACCACAACTTCGGAGTCGGAT
>JAPYZA010003651.1:0-18746 GCA_030522685.1 Eupelmus azureus | reverse complement strand
AACACTCAGTGACTACTACGTATTTTGTAATCTCGAAAAACACCTTAACGGGACAATACTGATATCGAAAAACACACAAGTCTTTCTGAAGATTATATTAAGAAACAAAAGAAGAAAATAACAAAAAAAATGTTTTCTCCATTTCATCTACCGATCCTCGTCTACAAACCATACGAAGCAAACATTTCCATTCGGTCTCGAAAGCAAACGCGCACTTAAAGCCAAGGTGCAGACGTAATACTGGTAAGACTCGGGCGTGGGAGGCGCAGAGCCGAGCTCGCAGCGGCAAATCACACAGGTGTTGCGCTCGGGCATCCGAACGGTAGCTCAGCGCCGCGGCACTTGAAAGAGACTCCGACGTCTTTGCAACATCCTCTCTGATCCTTTCAATTTGCATGTCTGCGCGCCAGGCTTTACGCCTTAACCCACACGACTGTACTCTTCATCACTTTATACGTATATACATATATGACTACTTTATTCTTTGTCTTTAAGTGGATGAAAGCTGTGTATAAAGGCGATTTATCGTTAATTAATTTCGCTTTGATTTCGCCAGCTTGCGGCTCGCATTGTGAGCCTGTTTCCTCTAGACACTTTCTTTTCGAGCTTTTACGGCTCTTGCGAAAGTGTGTACGGTCGGCTTTATAGTCGCCGGTTTACTTCTTATATGGCTTTTTTATCGCGTCTTTGGTTAATGACGAACTAGATTTATGATCGGCCGGGCGTATTTATTGGAATTATAAAGGCTTCTTGTGGAAATTACTCAATTCTTGCCTTTTTTGAAAGCCCGAGCCCAGCGAGCCTCGTAAATGAGAATCGCTACACGCTGCTTTCGGGTAATGAGTCACACAGACAATTTTTTTTTTAGTGCAGCGGTAGGGAAACACGAAATCTAAAAGTTTCACCGGAACGATAAAAATAAAACACCTTCATTCGACTATTAAAGAAAAAAGAAAGAAAAAATAAAACATACCTCATGTATAATTCAATAACCTCAATCCCCCTCAGCATAAATCTATCCAGAAACCAGAAAGTCGACAAGTACGCCCGCGTCTCCTCCAAACCGATCAACCCTTTCCCTCTGCTGAGCATCGGCTAAAAAGTCCCGAGAGACGTAGCGAAAAGAATGGGCAAAGTAAGCCAAAAAGTCGTCCCCGAGATTCACACGGCACTCCGGCAAAGCCGTAAATCCTCGCTGAGGAGGGACTACTCTCTCGCAGGCGCACCAAATACCCATTTTAAAGGGACTCGGCTCTCGACATGCGTATACACACGGGGGAACTCGTATTACGTTACCCCGCACTCGTGACACGCCGCGGAGCTGCATTACAGGAGAGAAGGAGGTGGAGAGGCTAGCTCGCGCGCGCATAAATTCGCCTGTGCGGTGGTGGTCCGCTCGTGTGTCGAGCTATGCTTATATATGTGTGTGTACGTTAAGAGTCGAAAGAGAGATCTGGCTTGTGTATAAATACAGAGGGATGCGAGCGTAAATCGTCGAGTGCGCGAGGCTCGTTGTTACGTGCGCGGGAAAGTCGATCAAACGGGCGCACGGCTACTTCGTTTAGGGGGCTTTTCAGGTGCTTTTGTTGCGCGGATGCTTTGCATGCAAGTGCGCAGTCCGAGCGCTGAGAGTATGTATGTGCGGGTAAGGTAGAAGATATGGAGTTGCTGGTTTGATTTATTTGGCTGGGCTCGGACAATGGAGTGCTTGGGGCTTTTGATTTGCTGAAAGTTGTGTATGTTGGTTCGAGTCCTTTCTTAGGAGGCGATTTCTGATAATTTTGATTAATATCTTCCTTGATGAAGCGATTCGCTCAACGCGGCATCCTGGATGAATCAGTTTCCACGAAAACGTTCCGGGTCTCGGTTGGACAGCCCTTACTAATTAACCGCAACCTCGCGCCACCTGGACAACGCCATAAAATGCGGTTTCCGCAACACACCACTAAAACACCAAAAACTTCAATCCCCAGCAACATTACGTCAACCTCACTATAAATCAGCATTCCTACGTCCGAAACCAGGCATCGCTTAGCCGGATTCTGCTATTATTAGTTAAGCGCCCAACACGACGATCCGCGTATTTATACGAGATTATCCATATATACTTGCGTTCTCACCAGCACACGCGAGAGAGAGTTTTTCGTTATTACTATCCTTATGCCGCCTGCGCGCGGAGGCTGACCGCGAGCCCGAGAGGAGGCGAGCTCCTTTAGAAATGACTCATATACGAGCGCGCCCCCCTCGAGAGAGCCTCGATAGAGATCAGCTCGTTAAACTCTCTCTCTCTCTGAATTTTGCGCTGGCGTTTCTTCCCTCTCTCTCCCTCTCTTGCTTTCTTAGCTGTTCCTTCGCCTTTTTTCATCCCGTTCGCTCTCATACACTGTCCGTGCTTTTCTCGTTTTGTTGCGCAATCCCGCGCGGCCTTAACCCTTTAAACACGCGCTTGTATAGGCTTGACGTAACGCGGCATTTTTTCGAGACGAAAATAAAACTCGCGAGTCCCAGAATATCCGACTAGATAATTTACGAATAAAAAAGTAACGGCAGGCGTGCGCGAAAGCCATAAAAGAGTGGAAGCTGTCGTAAGCTCCGCGCTGCAGCAGAGCTCGAGGAGTCACGCGCCTGACATATTTCGGACGTGCGATCGAGCGAGATAGGCGCGAGCGGCTTTTAAATCTATGAATGCATCGCGACCTCTTCTTCTTCTTTCTCTCCCTGTCCCAGGGATGTGCATTTATGACGACGGAGAATGTAGTTTAATGTGGGAACTTTAATTGTGTGATTCAACGGCTCGCTTTCTTGCTACATCGGTATTACTTTGTATAAACGTTTATGGCTTTATCGTTGCTGGTAATCTAGCTGGCTATTGTTATGTCATGCGATATTTACCGCGATCGATCGTTCTTCATTAATCTTTTTCAAACTTTTTCAGTATTTAGTACGAGTAATAATTTTTGCGAGTGTACCTATCACTGACTTGTTTTTGGATGGATAACATGTGTGTCTTGCGAGTGTTTTCGGCCTACGGATATTCAAAGCGCGTTGACGTGGTCGATTTCGTTTTTACGATGAGGATTTTATCCGGCGTTATCCGCGCAGATCCGATAGCTCGATCGTTACAAGCTCCTACCTTTTCAAAAATCCAACTTTCAAGCGCACATGTACTCTATTCTCCGCTTTACTCATACAGACAGCCCAGGAATCGTGTATTTTCTTGAAAAACAGGCACAATGCAAAGCTGATTTACTATCTCTTTCCTCGGAAATTCCTCGCGACTAAAATAACATAATAGAAACGCTCCAGATTGAAAAATCTCGATTTCTGTAAAGCCGTATCCGCGGCGACGACGGGCCGATACATAAATCGGCCGGATTGCGTCGGCCGATCGGAAAAAGAAAATTTCGCCTCTCTTTTTCGAAACTAGTTCTTAATGCTCGCGCGCCAAGCGGTTTTTTGTCAGCCGGGCCGCGATAGCGCGCGATATGTAATAATATATAGGCGCTCACGGTGATATATCGATCGCTCTTTTTTAGAAAGTCTAAACTAATCCCTCGCGTGGACGAGTCGGATGAACGAAGTCGTCTACCTACTTCTCTTTGCTGCATGCCACCGTAGCTATTGAACGATCATTGTATATATATATGAGCAGATCCACAAAAAAATCCCTTTAGCGGTTCCAAAAACTTGGAGAAAAATAATTTGAGGTGCACCTGTGCGACCTTGTTTTTCTTCTTCTATGGGTCATACATTAGACGAAAAAATTACTCTACACACGATTTTTAAAAACTTCATCATCATCTATCCCGTAAAACATGAAAATAAAAAAAAATTGTTATAAATAAAAAAAATGAAACAATTGTTTTGATCATTGTTTAATGGATAAAAACGGCAATTTCCTGTGCTGGTCCGAAAGTCGTAGCATTATTTCATCACTGTTTTTCAGAGTATGTACTAAACACTCGTGCTATAAAATAGTATACGATACGCGTGTCTTATGAGGCACTTGCAGGCACGGCGTTAGCGCCTAACCTCGCGCGCCTAACCTCGCCGTGCCAGAAAGTGCCTCATAAGACACTTGTATCGTAATGTACTATTTTTCATCTAATGTATGACCCATAGAAGAAGAAAAATAAGGTCACACAGGTGTACCTCAAAATTTTTTTCTCCAACTTTTTGGTACCGCTAAAGGGATTTTTTTGTGGATTTGCTCATGTGCTTATACTCGACACTCGCGGCAGCAGCAGCTCAATTATGGAAGAGAGCAGCGATAATTCGCTGATAGAGAAAAAAGAAAAGTTTCCCTCTTGCAGCGTCTTCTCTGATTTTGGTATCATATATATAATACTATATTATGTCGATTTTATTGGGAAGCGCTCGTGTGAAGCTTATCGATGCTCCCACACTGATAATGCGCGCGTCTTCTAATAGCCCGTCAACGACTGACCTAATGCATAATGCAACAAACTTAGGTAGAAAGTTGGAAAGCCCTTAGCTTATCCCCTCAATTCTTCATTGCGAAACTCGAGTTATCCCCGTGAAAATAGTCCTCTACAATGTATTCGTCGTCTGTTTGGCGTCCACAACATCGTCCTAAGCCCCAAAGAAAGGATCACCAACGACGAAATCAAGAAAAAGCCCATGTCCAAGCTTGAGGACACGAATCCCTGGATATATATCTCTTTGGCCACCTGCACAACAAGCGCTGAGTTATTGTTTTCATACCCCCCGCGCGCGCGCCCCGACACGCAGAGGCTTTTAAGGAAGCTGCAGAGAGCGCAGTAGCCTCCCCCGATTCGCAGCCCTATCTTTGGCATCTGATCCCACGGCGCAGGTATATACCATAGTCTAGGTGGCGAAAACCTCCCGGCCTGGCGCCTCAAGAATTATTGGCCGCCGGCCGGCGTCTACTCTCCTATGGCAGTCGAGTGGCCCTGTCAGGTGCCGAGGCCCTTGGGATGAACGGCTAATTATATACTTTGGCCCAATATCTCCAAGAAGAGAGAGAGAGAGAAAGAGAGAAAGAGAAAAGTGCGCTCTCGATCCGAGAAAGCTAATAGCATACTGACAGGCGCCTTTCTTCTCTGCGGGCGCGCGGCTCGGTCTTAGGGCTCTTTTCTACGGGTGTGACTGGTGGGACTGGCCTTTTCTTCGAGGGCTCGGCAGAGAAAAAGGTGATTTATAAGTGGCCGGCTCCATAACTCGTCATCGCCGGATTTCGACAGCTATTCTTCCTTTTTTCACGCGCTCACGGGCGCTTTTTGGGGCTTTATTAAATTAAGGACCTGTGCTTGACTTTGCGCGCAGAGATTTTTCGCACTGGCTTCTTTTGTTTTCTAGTTTAGTTTTTTTATTGTTGTTTTTGATTTATAGGCGGAGAATCGCTGGCATGCTTTCATGATTGTTGGAATTACAGTGTCAGGAGTATAAAAAGCAAATAATAATTAATGTACAATAATAGATGTATAACTTTTTATACAATATTTGCACATATAATAAAGTCTGTATGTATAATTAGCGTTTAGAAATAAATTATTTATAAACGTGATAAAAGTAGGAGATGAAAATGCAAACAAGTAAATATAACTAGACGTATACACGTAATGATAAACAGGCCATAACAAGCGTAATACTAGCGCCGTTACTGCGGCATTGCGAAATTCTCGGCCGATAATAATCGCTTGTCACTTTTCACGACGACAAATTAAAGCTAATTAAATTTAGAGCCCCGCTAACGGGCCGCTCTCGATAGCTCGCGCGGAGGCGATAATTATATTAAAATGGAAAATTATGGTGATTACAGGTCTGCGAGCGCGTAACTGTGCGCGTTTTATTTAGCGGCCGGTGCGCCGATAATAATTGCTGTAAATGCCTTTCTCATACCGAGATATTGTCGCGCTGAATAAATTTGAATCCACTTTACATCTCCCCGGGCGGACAATATGAAGCCATTATATATACCTGAGAGGAAGACGTTTTATTTGCCTTTTCGAATTCCAACGAAATTACATCGGATGTGTGTGTATAAAGCGTCAAAGGCGAAAGTTTGTTATACTTTGAAATTTCACTCGCGGAGCTTGAACTAGGTAAGCGCTATACTTGGCATTCCGATGCTGGAACGCTCGGGCGATAAATTAAGTTTTATTATATGACACTTTGGCGCCATTAACATAATAAAAGCAGAAAAACCTTGGACAGAAAAGCCTTTAATCGGGAAACTTTACGGCATTCCTCGGGAATGCGTACGCGTTCAATGAACAAATTAGCTGAGTTAAGCCTCTACCAATTAAGCAATGAAGTAGCAAAACGGGTCAACTGACTTTTCTCCCGGTCGGCTACTTGCTCGGTATACTGTGAGCGCGAAAAAACGATAGATCATTAACGGACTGGACTAATCGCCCTGTAATTATCAAATTCACTTAAATGCTGCTGCGCTCAGAGTCTATTTAATTTCTAATAAAACTTATCTTGCTGTTATCACTCTCCTTCAAAGAGCTACTTATATATTCGATCTGATATCCCAATAATCTCAGTATAAAATTCTCTATTCTCAAAAACTTCGATCTAAAAATTTCTTCCTCCCACCACAAGAGCAACTCCACCTGCCCTAAACAAATTGTCATCAATATTTCCCAACTCCTCACCCCCCACTGCCTCTCCCATCTATATAACCGAATCCCTCCAACCGAAAACATCTTTCCTCTCCAAACAATAAATCCAGATTTATGTCCCCAGGTATAACCGGCCCACAATCCCAATCACACGCGAGTTTCAGCCATCCCCGCACCGCCAAGGCTCTCGTCTTTCTCCCGCAGCTCGATAGATTCGTCAAGCCTCGCCGCGTGTCTTTAATAGACGGCATAAATTCAAAAAGCCAGAGGAGCAGCAGACCGACGCGTCGTCGGAATAACGCCGCTACTTCTAAGATCCCACCCGAAACCCGAGAGCCACAGTCCATCCATATTCTCTCTGCTTGGGCGCGTCTCGAATTACCTCGCGCGCGCCTTTTTACGAGCATTCGCGCGCGCTCCTCGGCCCTACCGAGCTGCAGGTACGATCGGCCCCCTCCTCCCCTTAATGAAGACAGCCTGGGAGACATAGCGGCGGAGAGATATGCTTTTATGGATTTTAAATTGCCGAGCGGAAGAAATTTTTCGATGAGCGTTAATTGTGATGTAGTGACTTTTTTATTCGGGGACGTGAGCTCTCTCTTTTGATAGTGGACGCGAGTTTTTTTTTATTATTTTTAATGCATGAGCGATTGTTTATTGGTTATGCGATGGTTTATGATGCTTAATGTCGCTAATGATTTATGGTGATGATCAATGTGTGCTTAGGGTTAATAAAATTTTATAGTTTTTGGCTTTTCTCCTTTTTGTTTCGGGGGGAGTATGGAAGCTCCTTGATTGTGCAGCGCTGCTTCTAAAGAATACATTAGAGGTGAAAAATGCAAATTTCACGGACAATGTAGAGAAGCTTGTGTGCGAGCTATGAATATTTAAGAATGTTGGGATTTTTCGAAAACTACCGGGATTTATTTGAATGTGGAATCGCTTGGCTAGAATCAATTTAATAGTATGCAAATACGCCGGAATGGCTAATGAGGATTTTCAAGCAGCTCACAAAAGTGTACTGCTCGTATATTGTCACATCAAACTGACGTTCATCTTGACAAAGCTTTCTTGCTCAAAAGAAATTGCAACAATGTCGCCTGCATTATTCATGAGCAATTCATCGATTGATTCTGGGCCGAAAATCTGTACCGGCGCAATCGTGGGAACCTTTCAACCCTTTTCCATTGACATTTTTAAAGCGACATTTTTAAGGCTGTACCTATACTTAAAATAATGACAAAAGTAAGAAAGCTCACTCGAATCAGTTAGTTTGTTAAAATTTAACGAGCAACTTTCCCTGCCGATAAATCTCGGGTGAAATTTCAAAAAATCGGCAAGCCTCCTCCGCTCGAAAAAAAAGTGGTAGCCCCGAGAATGAAGAATCTCAGGGCTCCCCCGGGCAAACTTCCACATACGTGAATCCGCAAGCAAGGCAATAAATATCAGCGCAAAGCCCTCAGCCAAGCCAATCCGAACTGACTGTCCATCTCGTTCGTTCCGGCGTCCCTTCCGAATGCGATCTTTTGTCTCTCGCCTCTCGCGCAGAAAGCTAAGAAAAAAAAGCAGCATATCTCCCGTCCTCGAAAATAGCGAGGAAAAAGCAGAGCCGTAAAGAGCCGAGGCCTCCGAGCGGCCGGCTCGAAAAAAAAGCCCCAGTGGCATTTTTCGTCCACGCTCTCTCTTTTTCTCTCTCTCTCTCTCTCGTCAGGCGCGCGTCAAACTGGTTGAACTGGCGAGCGAGCGCGGGCCCCGTGTGGAATCCGCGAGGGATATTTTAATGGCGCTTTGTTGGGGAGAATGGGTAGCGGGGCTAGGTCCTTTTTTTCAAAAGTACGCGAGATTCCCAGCCCCTTTCTGCATTCTGCTGCTGCTGCTGCGAAAGACTGGCCCGGTTATTTTAATTGGATTTTCGCCGAATCTCGCCTCCTCCGCTCCTTCTTGGCCCTCCCGCGGCCAAGCGCGAGATTATACACGTGCTCGCAGCCGCCCGCGCCCCCTTCCGTATATATTCCTTCTTTTGCTGGTTTTTTGCGCGCCGAGCGCGATTCTTCGATTCTCGCTCGGCCGGCCACCGGCTCGCAAACTGCTACATATGTAACGACGCGGCGTAACACGGGGCCCCGGGAATTGGTTCCCACACGGACGCAAGCGCCCAAGCCGCCGCGTTTCTCTTCGATGCTTATCTCAAGGAGCGAGTGTGCGCGGCTGCTCGTGGAGTTTTGTGTGTTGTTCGAGGGTTTGCGGAGTAGTTTGTGTGTGTTGTGTTTAGGGCTGTGTGGGTTGAGTCTGGGGTACGTCATAGCTTTCGTTGATTCGCGGTTTTTATGAGCTTCTCTAGTGGAGAGAATGTTGACGATTTCCGGATTAGGTGAAAAATTTAAAGTCTAATTAATGCAGCTATCATTTCTACTGAAAAGATCTTAGCTGAGATGTCGCGCCAAAATCACATGTGGCTTAAAAACCTGTAAAAATATCAAAATTACTTAAATTTCAACATTTAAACATAGAATATTTAAATGCAATATTATACATGAAATTCAAATAAATTTTCAAGATAAATTTTTTCTAAGTGTCCACATAAGAAATCAGGTAAGATCTTAGGATAGCTCTAAAGCTCGATAGATCTTAGGATAAATCTCGTGTTAGAGATTTTGGCGCCACATCTCACCTGAGATCTCATCTGAGATTTTTCAGCAGGATTCACTTGAAGATATCTATTAATAGAAGCGTTATTCCATTGTTACGTTCCGCGACAAGTACGTTACCCACCTCCTCACTAAAAGAAAAGAATAAACACAGCCAAACCAGGCCGAAACTTTCCTAGAACAAAGGTGTCGTCCTCGCAGAGCGAGCCACTTCCACCGGGGTAACCGGGTTATGAGTAGCCTCAGATTACGGGATAACGACTCGCTCCTTACAATCTCGATCTCATAAGAAAGCCCGCGACTTTATAAACAAAAAACGAAACGCGTTTTCCCGGTTAACTCCACTCACGCGCGTGCGCGATCGCATAACGTCTCAATGTTAAAAGCGCTTCCGAGCCGCGTATCGGCGAGCGATTTTCCTGAGGCTACCGCGCGATTTACGAGCTGAGCTGACGGCTAACAAGCTGCTACGAGCTTTCTGCAATATCGTCGCTCGCTCCTCCGGAAACTGCGCTCTGGAAAAAAAAGTACAGCTCTCCCGCGGCGCGCGTTATTCGCTATAGAATGGAAAAAAGAGTTATTTGCGCCGAGCTTTTCCCTGAAGACTCTATCTTCGCCGGGGCATTGTTTAATACTCGGGCTTTGTTGCGCGACTAGTTCCTTTGGACTGCCTGCTAAGCGTTTTGCGCGAGACTTTTTTTATCGCGCTCTTTTTCTGTGTGTGTTGTAAGTTGATTTATGTAGACGCGGCTGAATTGAACGAGCCGGGAGTGTTTGCTCGTCCTGGGACTTTCTCGAGTTTTGTTGGAAAGGCTAAGCGGGATTAACGGAAGCGATTGTCTTGATCTTTATTACTTGCGGGAAGGTAGCTTCTTTGATACTAAAATAGGCAAATTGATTTTTGAGAATATTTATTATTTGTTCGAACTACTGTGTTAACCGTGAAATACTGAAGAAATAATAACTAGTGACGATCGTTCCCTTATATTTTTATTATCATTAACTATCCTCAGTTTATCTTATAAACAAGCTTACTCTAGCAATCACTTCATATACATACAGCAAGCATTATAATTAGATTGACTCTTATACAAGCCCAAAAGAGCATCAAAAAACAGAAAACATTAAATAATTGCGCCTACCGTACTTCGTCCCAATAATCATAAATACCCCCCCCCCCCTAAACGAAAAAAAGTAAAAAATTAAAGCCCCAGCAACATCCAATGCATCATACCGCATTAAAGATCCCACCCCGATTCTCCATCTTCCGTCCCTCTCCCCCAACAACGTCTCCACCTCACGTTCAACAAAAAAAACTCGCGTATACACACGCACAATCGGCTATATTAATGAAAGCCGCGATCGGGGACCCGCTCCGTAAACAGCATAACCGCTCGCAAGAATTTCTTAAATTATCATTGTAATCGCGCTCATTACTCCCGGGCGAGCCCAGCCGATGCAATTATCCCTGCAGCAAAGCTGTCCGAGGGGGGAGAAAGGAAAGGCTGTCTTTAATAAATGCGCGCGCTACCGTGGAGAGCTCGCGCGCGCGCCGATGAAGACGCTTTAGCGCTGCCAGCGCAGCGGGAGGTATTAGGGGGGCTTTATTGTAGCGGCGATACTTTATTTAAGGATGTTGGTTTGCGCGTATTTACGAATACCGGGGATTCGTTTTTTTTTCTGTTTGCTGTGTATAGGAGAGAGAAATGTGGCCGAGGTACAATTGATTAGCGGATGGTTAGCCGATGTCGTTTTCGTAGGTATTGCGCGTATTTTGCGCGCCCGGGGTGGAATGATTAAGCGGGCGTGTTTCTGGCTATTTATAAGTTATAGAGTGAAAGTTTCGCTTTATCGCGCGGCTCGTTATCTTGGCCGCTGATTTAAGGCCGAAAATTCTAGCGACAGGCCGAGTCGCTCTGTCTACAGCTAAATATTCCCGTCGTCTTTTTAAATTTGATTTCGAAAATTCCCGAAACAAAAAACTACACGCCCCTTATAGAGCCCGTAAGATAGCGGAAAGCATTACAGGCGCGTAACGTTATTTATTTGACATTGCAGCTCGTAAATTCATCAGCCGGTGAAAAAAAGGCGCGCTGCGCTCGGGGAAAATTAAATTCTGACAAAATTATAAGCCGCGCCGATAAAACAAACAGCCGGAGACACGCTTTGATTAATGCTTATTTAACAGGCCGCGAATTTTTCCCTTCTTTTTCCCCATTACAGAGCGCGCAAACTGGCCGCTAGGCAGCGAGTCCTCCAAATAAAAGCCGAAGCGCGAGAGTGAAAAAGTGAAAAAACTCGGCTGTCCCGATTTAATTAGCTTAGGAATTTACGAGCCCTTCCAGCGTCTCTCCGCGAGCTTTAATAGACGTGTCGACGCTTAGCCGATCCCGATATCAAACGCACATATACACCTATGTGGAAGCGCAAAACAAACATCCTGAGAGCATTTAAAACGAGTTGCCACTTGGCTTCCGAGCGATGATTTGCGCGCCGCTGTCGCCCCGGCTACCGGAGCCCTCAAAATTTATTCACACCTCACTCGCTCGACTTTCTTTTTTTTTTTTTATTATTATTTTCGCGCGAAGAAAAAGAAAGGAGGTATGAGATCGGTATACATAACGAGTTGCTCGGCAGCGCGGCGCCTAGGCGATATCGATGCCGATCGATCGATATAAATCAGAGCTGCTAACTCGGTGAGCTCGGGGTGGGGATAGCGCGAAATTTATAAATGTAACGAGCAAGAAAGGATGCCGAGCGTATATACCGATTTTTGCCGGCCGATTTATGCATGTGAATTTCCGTAGTGGAGAACGAGTTTGGCACACGTCAGGCAAAAATCCGATTGATTTCTTTCTTCCAGTTTTGCGGTGTATTGCTCCGTATATATCTTTGAGCGGAGCGTAATCAATGCCGGTTTAATGGACCGTCGCTCGCGCGTACGCGTATACTAAGTTTACCGGCTAATGATATCTGACAATGATTAATGTCGAATTAAGTGGAGGGTAATTAATGAGTTGTAAATAGAGTCGCGATCGCGTCAGAGCTTTTTCAACTTTTCGAGAAATTTACTTTCTATTTGCTCGGTTTTCGTCTATACTGCACGCTTGCGTATCATGGAGATTCAATTATCACTTCCGACAAACCTGACAATTATTTTCTTCGCGCCTTGAAGACAAGTGCTAAATCGCTTTGTGACTCAATAATCAAAGCTTTGACTTATACCTAAATTGAAACCAAAAATTTGAAAGCCCGTTCCAGTATAACGTACAAAGATTAAAGTCTAACCCAACTATGATCGCGCAGTTTGAAAACAGTATTGGCAAAGCACAGTTCACAAACGCCCACAACAAGCGGGCCTCCCGGCTTTTAAAGCATTGTCGAGAAAGCAAGCGAGGACACGCACCGATCGCCGGCAACTCGTCGCCTCGTATAATAGAAACCACTCCAGCAAGCCAGAAAAGCAGCCTCCCTTCGCGCACCAAGCGCTCATTGTAGCCAGTTGCAAGGCACGCGTCTCTTGATTATTTTCTCCAGCGGAGCCGTAAGTACAAGCTCGTTTCGCCGCGTTACAAGCGGGGATTCGAAGCCCGCCGATTGTGCGAATTGACAGTGACGAGGCGTGACGGGAGCTGGGCACGCGCCGGTGTTACACGAGCCGGCTCTCTCGCTTTTCAATTGTCTAGCGCGTGCGCGCGAGTTGAAGCCGGTGGTCCGGTAAAAATACGGGGACCAGACGCGAGAGCAGAGAGCTGTTGGATTAATTTTGCCGGAGAGCTGGTTATTAAGATTGGGGGTTGGGTGGAATGGGGCTGGTTCGGTTTTTGTATTGTTTTTGGCGATGTTGAGAAGGTTAAGGGAAACTAGGGGGGCTGGTTTTGCGCTCGTGTTGGTTGGAGGCTTGGTTAAAGAGCAGGATATGTCTGTGTCGTTGGTTTTTATTGGGGCTGGCTCGAGTCATTGTTTGATCGGCGCTGCTCGATAAGACGCGGGTTTATGGGTAGCCTGGTAATTATAGAGTGGGATTGTAATTAGCGATATACACGCAGATTCTTGTGTCTTGTTGAAATTGTTTCTTTTTTTTTTAATTTCTGAGGTTTTTGCGTTCTTCGTTACGAGGCGAGATCATGGGAATCTTGTAGTATTAATCTTTATCTTTTATTGCGTTCAAACTTTTCTTTTTCACCAATTCGCAATTGCAGTCGTGTTTCTATTAGCGCTTGAGAAAGTTTCTTGCTAAAGTTACGAAGGAAGATGCATTTACATTTCTCAAAAATAATCTACTTTGAAATCCTATACAATTTCGTATGTATACAATTTTCTCCTTGCAATAATTCACGTTACCATAAAGCTCCCCGCGCCAGCACATGCATCCTACAAAATCGAAGCTGCAACCAGCGAATCTAGCAGGAACCTGCCCGATAGCGTAAAAAATCGAGAATCCGCGGCTATTCGTCGCGGATCGCTCCAGCCGATCCCTTCGTACACAGCTCTACCTCCAACAGGTCGGATTTCTCCTATACAGGGCACCATCTCTCTCTCTTTCTCTCGAAATCGAATATCGAGTCCAAGGTGGTCCTTTCCCATCCGGCCGATCGGCGCGACGCATACACGCACACATAAACGATCTTTTTCTTTCTCAATGTGTAGAAACACGTAATTGGCCCCGCGGCTTCCGTGCAGGGATGCTGCGCGCTTTGCACGTGAGAAAAATATATATACGAGGCGCTCCGGATTGCCATTCATACCGGCCGATCCTGGCAATTAAGGGGGAAATAATAACCGTTTAAGGCCGCGAGGCGCAGGAGGCCAAGTCGTAAAACGGAAGTGCATCTTTTATCTGTGCTGCGCGAGAGCACGCGAGGCGGAGGCGCCAAGAGGCTGCTCCGAACGCGCGCCGCACTTTTATAACTTGGCTGTTTTTAGCGCCTGGGAATATTGTGCTGCGATTTCGAATTTTTCTTTTTAGTGTCGAATTTTGAAATTTTATTTATATGAAGTTATTTGTGCGGTAGTTATTTGTATTTTAGGAACTGTATATATTTTTAAAGCGCGAGTATGAAGGATTATAATTTTTAACAAACTAAAGTAGTTGGGTTCTATTTTATTTTTTACCCGAAAATGAAACTTAAAATGAAATGAGGTTATGAGACGTTAAGAAACAAGCGACAAAAAAAGACCATTCAGTCATAAAATCAAATCAGAAGTCATAGTTAAAGCAGATAGTCACATATAAATCAGTAAAACGTCATCCCCCTTAAGTAACCCACAATTCTCACCTGGACTGTCTCGGCCCCTGGATCTGCCCGAGTATGAGTAGGGCTATCGCGGTCACCGCGATGTCGCCGCGACGCATCTCTTACATCACAAGCACCACATGTGTGTTTCTTTCTCCTCGCTTTCAATCTCCGATCTCCAATCCCTACCCCTACAGCCGCACTACATCCACTCCGATACAAATATACCACTAGACGGAAAAATCTTCGAAAATCAAGCCGAATTATCCACTCGTCACTAGCCAGCCGATCAGCCGCCAGCTGCCTTTTTCCATAGCGCGCGCGAGCCTCTCGGAATTCGAATCCGACAGGTGACTTCCTCTCTGGTATCCGTTTCTCGGGAAGCGAGCCGGAAGGGCCGGCCGTCGGGCTGCCGCTCGCGAATTTATATCCCGGCTCGGGTTGCCGCTATCCGCGAGAAAGAATCGCCCGGCAACCGGTTGATGGGCCTATGCATACCGTTAAAAGGCCCAGCGGGCCCCGGCTTAGATAGCGCTAATTGAGACGGACAGCGCACCGAGCGGCTTATCTACGGGCCGTCGCTTTTCATTTGCTCCCTGCGGCCCTCTGCCACACGCCGCTGATTCTTCGCTCTTTCGGGGATGCTTGACTTGTTTCGGCTTTTGCTTACGGTATCACCTGTGTCACTTCTGCACTCTCGTTTTTCGGCTCCGATCGTAAACTATACACTGGCGACTTGATTCATGCAACACTTGCCGCGCAATATTCAAATTTATAGGTACGTTCACGTATATATTTATATGTATCACAATCGGAGCGTCTAGCGTTAACACACTATCAGGGCAGTGTAGAGCGGCTCTTGTACTTTTAGAGCCGGCTTTTGCTTATCGCCGTGCTTAGCCACCTGCGGCTAGCGCGTGTTTGCACAGCTCAGGATTTTCTCTGGCCTCGAGCGCTAACCTGCTGCTGGTGCCGCCGGCGCCGAGCTCGATCTGACACTTGTTCGCGCTCTTCCCCTTTATCACTCGTCATCGCTTCGTCCTCTGCCGGCTATCTTTCTCGCTTTCTCGCTGGATCATGCGATAACGCGTCACTGCGTCACTTTTACCGTAATTTCACTTTTTCTCCGAGTAAGATTGGAGAGGGCTGGAAATGGTGAATCTCGCGAATAGTAAGGAAAAGTGTCGGGTAAAGCAAGTGAGGGAACAGCCTCTCCGGAATCCTTGAATCTCGAGATCGGCGCTGCGGAGCTTATCCATCAAGGAGCTCCCATCGGCAACTGAGCCCGCTAATGCCCCACATGGGCAGGTTGGCGCGGCCGCGCGCACTCGCGGAAGAGACCGGAAAGTGCGTGCCTCTATATATAATATAAGCCACGGTGCGAGAGAGAGAGAGAAAGAGAGAGAGAGAGAGACTGGCGCTCGCGCACGAACGAGAGGAGGGCCCGCGATGGACTGGCCTTACACACCGACCAAGGTGCCTGCTTTGCTCTCTCTCTCTCTTTCTCTCTCTCGCTCGCTCGCTGGCTGGCTGGCTGGCTGGCGCGCGAGCTCCTACCTTTGGGATCGGGTCCCAGCCTCCTCTCTTAGATGCCGTGTGTATATGCCTCTACGATCTTACCGGAGAGCTGCTCTCTCTCTCTTTCTCTCACTCTCTCTCTCTCCCGAGCGTATAGTGCTTTTTCTTTTTACCTTCCCTCTCTCTCTCTCTCTCTCTATCGCTCCCTTTTTCTTTCCTTCTTTTCATTCTTTCACTCCTCTCCATTCTCTCGCTCTCTGATGCGTGCGCTCTTTTTTCTGGATCTCCAGAGGCAGGAGGCTACCTATGCTCGTCCTTTCGGCTTCTCGCCTTCCTTTTTGCGAACCCTGATGCCAACCTCTTTACAGCCGTTCTCGCGCGCGCGTGCGCGTCTCTATTTACGAAGGACCAATGATATATGCACTCGTAACGAGCTCACTCTGTAGGGCCCATATATGCTTTCGAATTCGAATTTCGCGCCTTCTTAGCGCGGAGCCGAGTTCGGCCGCGAGTTTTGGAGCTCTTTTTTTACGAGAGCTCGTAATAGCTTCTTAGGTGGCGGGCTTATAAGCATGGATCGAGCGCAGAAATAATGATGAATATTTATGCGCGCTCAAAGGGGAGAGCATCGGTTTAGAAATGCTGGAACCTCGCTTTTTTGCCTCGTTTTTTGCTTTTTTAATCCTCGCGCGTGCCTCGTTCGCTAATTAAATTGTACCTTCTTTTATGCCCGGCCAAATTTTCTTTTCGCCGCTGGGTTTGTCAGATGAAAGTCGAACTTATTTTTATCCTCGAATTCCTTAAGAAATTAAAAATAGTAGCACCGGTAATAATAAAAATTTTAGAAAACTCGCATCACTTCCGAAAATCTTTTCCATATTACTGTATATCGGCCTCTTCTTACATACATTGTTTCCCAGGTACAACCTCGCACTGCTGCAACAGAAAAAAATGAAAAAACTGCAAAAAATTCACGGCTCTCGGAATAACGTCCGAGCAGCAAGCTACACTCGCCGCCTGCTCTCCTCACTTTTTGCATATCTTATCGCGCTCAATGTCAAAAAGCCATTGTCGCTAAGCTCGCTCGCGCGGCCAACAATGCCGGCTTCATCTCGCGCCCGCGCCCGAGAAAGACTCGAGTCTATTAAACACCGCGCGAAAAAGCGAGAAACGGGAAAAAGAGCAGGTATATAGTCGCTCGCTGCGGACAAAAAGGAGGCGAGCGGCTGTACCGTTATTTATATCGAAAAATAACCTAATCGAGGATGAGCGCCACACAAGTCGTCGCGCTACCTGCCGCTATATATACACGTGGATGAGAGAATGTACGAGCGCAGAGCGGCCCTAAACACTGAGGAGAAGTATGCTTTTATAATTGTGCTTGTGTATAATGATGGCTGATTAATGGCCGTTTCGAGTGCAGGTTTGCGATTTAGGTGATCATTTTTTTTTTAGTGGGACTGGAGTTACGCGTTTTTTTTTTGACGTCCTTTCGCTCTCTTCTCTACGATCAACTCACGGCTCCAATGGGTTATGAATGCCGATCTTTTTTTATTTGTTTTTAGTTGTTGGAGCTTCGTTTTTTGGCGTCGAGCGGATAAACGATGCTTTAGCTTAGCTTCACCGCCGATTAAATTATACGTTTGCCTCTAGCGTCTGTCAATTTGAAGAGAATTTCATTAGGCCTCAACACACGTCGATATTTATTTTTTCCCTGTCTGCGCCTAAATATAGAATTTCTCAATCCATTATACGAAAAAGAGCCCCGAGAGCTCTCCCCACGCGAGCTATAAAATCAAACAGTCAATCGCTTAATTGGCCACATCCCAAACCCATACCCCACCTCATCCGAAGGTCGCTTATCAGCGCCACGACCGATTAAATCATCGACTCACCTCCCGTCCAACTCCACAAATCGAGACTCTCCTTCTCCCAAATCGGCGCGCGCAATTCGCCCGTTTATCCCATTGTCCGGGCGATCAGCTCGGCTAATTAATCTGGCGCAAGGATCTCCATTGTGCGCAGGAAACTCTCTTTGCGCGCCGAAAACGTCCTTTTGTCTCGGAATCATCGTAAACTCTTCAACAGGTCGCTCGTTAAACGTCACACCCCTGATCTGGAGTCTCGATATGCGCGCGTGCGCGCGGGACCCCACTCTCACAATTCCCCCCCTGTCTCTAGGTACGATGAACGAGAAATGACTTCCTGCCGCATTTGGGCGCGCAGGTTTATCGCGAGCAATCGATCTATGGGAACCGATATGCGCCTGGGTGTAGGTATATGTATGAACGATCCCCTCGATGTGATGGCTCGTGAAGTCGATACCGAGTCGCTTGTGAATTCGAGAGTTTGATATATACTGTGTGTGTGTGATAGGTGTTGCAAGGAGATGCAAGTGTGTACGTGTGGTTTTTGGATTTTTGAGAGCGAGAGTTGCGTGGGTGGCGGAGACAATGTGGGACACACCTGATGATCGATGTAGTTTGCCTGTTGCGCAATTTGCGCTTGTTATAATAACCGTGCTTCTATAGCTGCATGGGGGACTGGAGTAATTGTATATTAGATATATTATGTGGATCAGTGTGGTTCCATTGGAACGATATTAACAAAGTGCCTTTGTCAGTTTCTTTTTTTTTTTTAATATAGCGCGGTTAAATAATTAGGTAACTCGAAAGTTGATAAATCTAATAGTACATATGTGCATGAAAAAGAAAAGAAAAATTAATTTATTC
>JAPYZA010003650.1:0-14711 GCA_030522685.1 Eupelmus azureus | reverse complement strand
TTTCCTTATAAATTATTGTATTATTCATTATTAAGCTTAAAAATAATAAAACGCGAAAGAAGATTCAGTTAAAATTTCAATTGTGATTGGTATCAAAGTCGTTGAAAATCTAGGAAAAAACTTTTCGTAAATAGAGTTTTAATGAATCAGTTTTTCTTATGTTAAAAGAATTTCTAATTTAGTGTAAGCAATTTCCTGATTTTACATAACGTTTCAACAGCGTGAGTGTTTTTAAAACAATCGTTTTACAGTTTTGTTATGTTCACCGAAACGAATGTTCAAGAACAACATTTAAGAGGTTTGCTATTTCTCAATAAAAAAATTTCTATTTTAATTATAGATAAAAAGATTTTATTTCCGCTACGGTGATAAATGGCTAAAGTTTGACCTTTGTAAAAAGTTACAGATCAATCTTGATAATACATTCAAAAAGAAAACACTCTTACAAGTGCGACACTGTAACACGTATTTTAAAACAATTTATCATGCAATTAAATAATTACTACGAATGAAAAAACATGTTTTCTTTCTGAGATCTTATCTGTCGGTCCTCTAAATCAGTTCACTTCTAGAGAATTAGCTCTAAAACACCGTGGTGAATTTAATTAAATAATGCAACGTCATGAATTTATTTTATTCAGCAGCTTGAAAAAAAAGGTCCCTGACGTAATCCAATTTGCCTACAAAATCTCAATTAAATAAGCACGAAAGAAAAAATGCAATCACGAACCTGGCACTTTATTATGTTTGTCCCACTGGGAACAGCAGGCATAAAGGCAAATATGAAGAAATAAAACACCTTTCTCATTCCAAATAACATTTCGCTACGTTCTTCCTGAAGCCCGCGCCGATAAGATCTTCGCTCTCCTTTCCTCCGCATACTCACCCACCACAGCCGCACAAAGCGCGCCTTTACAATTTTTCTTATCCCAACATCACGCGTGACTCATTGATAGACACCGATCCCTGCTTTTCTTCGCCCTCTCTTCGCACCACACAACAAAAAACTTACAGCAAGAAATTATGGGACTTCCGCGTCGTTGAGGCGCGTCACGGGTCAAAATATCGCGTTATCGCGCCACAATGCTGGGCGCATTCTACTTGGCTGCACGCGCGATGTGAGCGTGGAAGCCTGGCAGATCCTGGCAGCTACGTGTGTATGGTATCGGTCACCTTTTTGTTCCAGCGAGGCTGACGTCATGCGAGCTAGGCACACGCGTATACCACAAGTATATAGGAGTTACAACAGCGTCGGCATCAGCCGAAAATCAGGATTAAGTAAACGGAACTGGCGGAGTTGCTTATTGTTGTGGACGCTGGAGTTTGGCTCGAGGGGCCTTTCGCGTTTTGGAATGTTTTGGAATGGCACTAATGTAAGAGCGAACGCCCAGTTTTGAAGGGTAAGCGACGTAATTGATTAGGCCTTTTTTGTGAGCGACGATTGATTGAAGATTGTGCTGTCTATTTAGAGACTATTCGCGTTATTTGGTTGTGGATTTTTTTTATTAGATTTTAATAGAATAGAGTGGCTTAATCGGAGCTATTATGTGAAAGAACCTCTGAGGGTCAAGTTCCTTAACGCCTTAATGATCTTTTATTGAATCGAAATCTTCGGTCATTGTCATTAGATCTTCTTATCTTCATCATTTACGCATTTTTCAGTGAAAGGTATATATTATTTAATACACTTATTTCTTGTACATTTTTCCATTGAGATAAATATAAATTGATCTTTTATTATTTATAATTATTACAATAGAAATTGATTGCATTCATAGTTTTCAAAATTGCCTGGCCATTATTGGGTACTTTAATGGAAATACGTGTGTAATTATGTCGGATAAAATTACCATATAAGCTGGATATTTTAACAACTAGGTTTTATAGCCTAAAAATTATTTCGAGCTGCGGAACAGAAAAATTTGCATACAGTACATGAGAACAATTCGCATACCATATCCGCATAATCTTTTTACAGAAAGCGCATGCATTTGTGCAATATAATTTCAAAGAGCAGTACGATAAACTCATAGCAAGACAATTGATAATTAAACGGATAATTACATATTTTTAAGGCTTTCGAAAGAAACATAATCGAAATTTTTCATAAAGGTAAGTATTTATAGCTAGTAACTATGAAAAAATCTCCTTTTACTCTATATGTAAGGCCAAGCATTATTCTCACATTACAATATCCATTTTCATTTGTTTTGTTTATTAAAGAATATATATCGTGTAATAAAGGGTATCTATAATTACATAGTATTGACTGTACAACCTTATATTACAAGGACTGTCTATTTTTGCTAATAAAATGTGAACATTATTATATTTATTTGATAAATCCTTGGAAAATGCATCTCATATTTTTAGTCAAAGAATATTGTTGTAGATTCTTTTAAAATCAATTTTTCATTGGCGAATTTGTACTTTGCTATTTCAAATTAGAATGTAACACCAAGTTCTATTAAAATCCATGACCCAATATTGTTGTATACTGTTCTTATGAGTATTATACTGATCACGAACAATTTGCACATACATTTTCTGTTCACATCGTTAAATTTTTCAAATGACGATTAAGAACTGCATTTCCGTTGCAACTTCAAAAACCTTTAATTTCATATTTATTATACTTTTGTAAGAAAGTAGAGTAATTTTTATTTTGGGAATTGAGTTTATTATTTATACTACAACGCGTAGACGACTGTTGCTATAAAAACACTAACCTTCAAACCTTTTAAAATTAAAATCCAGAGTTCTTTGTACATGAGCAAATATAAAGGAGCTCCTTTGTTGCCGTTTCCAAGCTGATTTTCATAATTTTAATAGGCAGTGAGAAAAAAATCAAATTTTTCCTCTGAAATTATTTCCACACACGTGATTCATTCGAGATAAACGTGGTGCGAATTCTAAAGTAAATTCGCCTATCTCGCAAACACTTCATTTACAAGATTTCGTACTCTTCCTGAACTCACATAGAAATTTTGTTCAGAAAATCGGCTTTGCGTAACTATAGCGCCGATAGCGGATTTCTTTACGTGACCAGACAGCGCGATGATAGACGTCATCGATATTTTATAGCCCCCGGAGCCTTATGCAAACTGCGAACCTTTCTAGCATTTTGCATTGTATCAAAAGTGTCTAATAGCACTTTTTTTTCTATTCGAAATTCCGAATCTATTCGCGGCGTCGGATCGTAAAAGATAGCTTCGGCACGGCTGCACTTGAAGATTATGTTATTAAAGCATTACTTTTAAAAACTTTCTTTTAGTCGATGGGTTCAAAGTAATTTTATGCGCAAATGTCTTCCTGAAAAATTTTACGTAATGAATTTCTAGTCTAATATCACAACTTTTATCTTTACAACAGTATAACATGCATGCCGATCTTAATGATAACGCATACAAAAGTAGATTCGATTACATCGCTGATACCGATTTTAATAACAGGATGCTGTCTAATATAATCTATTTATGCCACAATCAATGAATATATTATTCAAAAATCTAATTATTATCACATATTATATGATTAGATTAGTAATGTAAACAAATTATTTATCGATATAATTTATTTAATATTTATTTTATTTCCACTATAAATATAAAGAATTGAATATGAAAAAATATTTATAAACTAAAAAGGTGTACATGACCATAAAATTGATTATCAGAAAAATTGAACTCAATATATTTAATAATATTCAAGTTTTCTAAAGTAACAGTTAGCAATTAAATTGATGATTGATTTCTCCATAGGCAAAGTACATACATATTATTTTGAACACCAAACATGTCAAATTGATATAAATAATGAAAATGCAACGTTGATCAATGAATACTTTTGAATAATGAAAGGCGTTGTTAATAGATTCAAAGTTGTCATAATAATTATATACAGCTATCGTGTCTTTTCATGAATAACGTGTATCACTTCAAAGAATCCTTCATTGTTTAGTTATTAGTACCACCACAATGAAAACGAACTTTTAAAAGAACTAAATTTAAGATTCACCACAAACAATATCGAAAAACTGAAAACTTTATAAATACATAATGAAACAAATTTCTAGACTCACTTACATCCGTAATACAAAATCAACACAAATCCTCAAAAAAATTTTTTTAAATATCATTCACAATAATTCCATCATGAAAAAAGCCGCACGTTAAAATGAATCCGTGCCCAGGTTACCGATCTCCTGAATATCGATGCACGATCGCACGTCCCCGTTTCGCTTGCAGGTGCATGCACATTGTCTATGCCTCATCCCGCGTGTGTGCACCCTCGCACATACACAAGAATTCGCGGCGAGAAGGAGCGTCATTGAGTTCACGCCGCCGCCAAGATGTCAATGCTATCCTAGCCGACGAAGCCATCTTTCGGACCGGCCTTCTATATACGTTTTTCCATGCACGGCTTTACGTTACGAAAGCTTAAAGGCGGATTATCCGTGCTTGAAATAATGTTACACGCATCCAAAGCGATAGCGAGAGTGGTTTGAGGGCGGGAAAAAATCGAAAGCGCAGTGACGGATTTAGTTAAAATTTTCAAGATTTACAGCGGCTCGTAACATAAATTTCTTGTGAAGGAGCTTGTTACTTTGATGTACAGGAGATTTGGCCTTCAAGTTCACGCCGGCAAAGGTTGGGGAACGCAAAAAGTAATGAGTTTCGTAAAATAAAAGCTTTGGCGGAGTGCAGTACTTTGAAAAACTGTTGACGAAAACGAGGTTAAAGTTGATGAAGGGTGCTAAGGTGTATTAATATTTAAAAAAATAAAATTCTTTTGTAAATTGGTTTAAGTTTTAAGAATAGAAAATAAATTTAGTTGACCTAACACCTTTCCGTACAAAAATAATTATTTTCAATTATATATTGTAAAAATGTAAAATTTTAGAATAGATTTTTTGCTTGAAAAAAGATTTATTTAAAGGGCTATATGCAGTAACATCATAGGTAAGTATTTTAAAATCTTTAACTTTCATAATAAATTTATAAAAAATTCACTGTCATTTGACTAACCTAAAATCACACCTTTTTAAAGTCTGCAATGTATTTTACGCATCTTAATATTAATCGCTATTGGGAGATTGCAACTTCTTTTTATAAAACAATATGATGCTTTATGTTAATATTTTTTATATTCAGTGTTCTGAGTGCACACATAATCAGTAAACGGAAAAAACAGTAACCTTCATGAAACCTCGGCTCAGCGCTTCTTTATTCTGCTTTCAACCAATATCTGTGCTTCATATAGGTAAGTAACAAAGCATGCTAATGTAATTTTCTTCTGCGATGGCCACAGTAACAAAAGTGTGGTGCAAATAAAATTCAAAACGTTGTGCTTACCAGGGATAGCAGAAAGTCCGATAAGATTATCTTAATAATTAACATACAGTAAAAAATATTAGTTAATATTCTTTTTAATTTTTTTTTTGTAACTTCATTGTCGGTCTATCGGTTGCTATAAGGAATAAAACACAATGCAATCCGATTGAAAAATAAGTATTGCCCTAATTTAGTAAAAGTAAAAGTCTATAAAGGCGTTTTTTTCTGTAAAATGTCTATGAAGGACCCCTCCAAAATACCATTTGTAAAGTCTTGGAAAAAGTCTAGGAAATGTTTGGAACTTTTTTTATAAACTAGAAAAATATCATTTTGACATCGTGGCCGTAGCCAAACAAACTGTTGCTCCACTTTTTCTAGATCTTTTCTAGATCCTGACTTATGTATTTCCTGGGAACCCTGGGAACCATTCGAAATTCACTATAAATAATAATAAGTCCTAATATCACTACAGGACAGGTAAAATTAGAATTCTTTTAAAATTTCAACAATTTTTGATAATTCTGTGGTTATAGTTATTACCAGTTTTTTAATTTTCCAAATAGTTTTCAAGTATTCAGTTTTCATTAAAATAATAATTATTTATTCGCAAAAAATTTGTATATGAAAGCGAACTAATCACTGTGTAAAAAAGCAACAACATTCAATTTATACAAAAATATAAAAAATTCCAATCTTTCCACTCAAAGCAAAAACTTTTTAGCGCGAGTGTATGGCCTGAAACTCCTGTAAGAAGGTCGCGCGCTCGAGACGCGCAAAAAAAAGAGAAGCTCGGGCGCGCGCGCGCTCGTTGGGGATCGTGCAAAGGTGCGCATTATGACACGCGGGCGCGTCGCCGTTGACTTTCATGCATGTAAGTATACTTGTCGGGACGGCTGCCAAGATTTTTCTGCACGTTTATACATCGATATGCGAATCGTGTGATCGCGTTGCACGTGGATTTTTGCGGACTAGGCGATCGATAATGGGCGATCCATCACGCACTTTTATTGCCATCGTGAGTTTATTGTCGTCTTTCGATGTACTTGTTTGGACTGTACAAATAAGAGCGTAATGCAATGCGTCTTTTCGTGATGGATTTTTTTTTTCAGAAAAGATGTAATGGCTTCTAGATCTATTGGAGACCTTGCGACTCTTAGGATTTCTTTTACTGCAAGGTCATGGAGCTGACGGTCTTACAATTTCTCGTATCACTTTCGATCTTGATGATGTGAAAAAGAATAAAAAATCCTACAATAAAAGTAGGTTGTAATCTATTCAAGTATGCAGAGCAGAGTAGATAGAGTATAGTTTCGGTTTATTTCCAACTTCGGGCTTTGTGGAATATGTGGGGCAGCAGAATAATAAAATTGTAGGCATCGTGAGATATAAGTATATATATGAAGTTTGTAAAGCTCTATTAATGCACTATGATTTGCAATTTGTTAAGTCCCACATCACGATGTCTTTCATACGTTTAGCAACGTTAAATTGCAAAAGTATCTGCATGACAAAACCTTGACATTTTTAGCTAAAAGAAAGTGTCTAAGCAATTTCTTTGTATTAATTATGTAATACCGTTATAATGCGAGTGACATGATCAGACCGAACATAGACCAACAAATTCGTTGATGTGCTGATGTAACAAAAAAAATCTATTAAAAATTACATAAATTAAAATATTTATATAAAATAATGTTACTAATATAAACTTTATAATTTAATTTTAATGGTAATGTTTACAAAATGAACAGCGAAATGTCTTTACTATTTAAACGATCGACTTAGATTTCTGTAATATCTTATTAGTGTGTTTTGTATACTTAGCATTTAACGGTAGAGTATAATTTGACTACTTGTTTGTAATTCTAATTTGACAACCTTTAATTTATTTCTTGTTTTATGACTGAAAACAATTTTCCTTTATTAACAGTTACACCATATATTAGTTAAAAAATAACATTTCAAATTAAAAAAATTTTAAAAATACTTAAAACCACTTTTTTTAAATTTTATATCATAAAAAGAAATATTTTTTAATATATCACTTGAATAACCTTAAGTGAGAACTTTTCACTTAAAAAACTAGTATTATTTCAGAAGAAATTGTCCTGTAATCAGAGAGGATGATTAAAAATGTAGCGAGAAAGCTGAATTCTCTAAAGACAGTTGCTCCTGCAACGTTTGACTTGAACTTCACCACTATGTTTGAAAGATTACAACATGAAACCTGTTTTAGCAACCCCACCTAAAATTCAGTATATTTTGAGCTCAACTTTCTTTCAACTTTCTTTCTTTATTTAAATCCGGTAGTTTAAATTGGAGTATTTACATTTCTAATATAGCCGCTGATCTCAACAGCGTAACGAATGTAAATTTCAGTGCCTAATAGATTCTAAAGAGTCAACACTGTATCTAAGCAATCTGTAAATCTTATCTATGTCACGATAATAAAGTGGCAGAAAGAACATCGTAAGTAATTTTTAAAAGTATTTCAAAAAAGCTTGTCAGTTTAAAAGTATTTTTTAATGTCACAAAGCTTTCTTATTTTTAGTGAAGACGCAAAATAAAATCTTAACAAAACGCTACAGTTTTAACTAACGTATTAGTTTATACTAATTTGTAAATTTTAATTATCAAGGGTGATATTTTTTACTATAAAAGTAATATATAATTGAATCTTAAATGTTGATATATTTAGTATGTGATGCAATGAAATACCTAATTAGAAAACGAGTTTGTAAAAACTGTAGCAACATCTATTTTGCCCACAGGCATTATTCAAATTAGAATAGAAAAAAACTCTAATGATTCGCTAAAAGTATTAGTCATTTGCAAAGTTTTTGATAAAAAACTATTGATAGCTAGATCATCCTCTCTTAAAGAAAACGTGAATTTAATTTGATTTGTTGAGACATCTATTATTTGATTGATTATTTGTATAAATGATTAAAAGCATGTTAATATATAACGTTTGTATTAGTTTTTGTTTTTTGACTCGTTGAAATAAAAATAATAATTAAATTTAAATTTTTATTTTTCAATTAAAAATAACTAAGTGTAAATAAAAATTATTAATACTTATTTAGTCTATTGTTTTAAATGAATTATATTCTTACAAGGAAAATAAAATGGAATTAACTAATGTTTAACTGTTCTTCAGAATTTCATTAAAGAATTTGATCAATTCATTAAAATATTTTTGATATCATTATAAATCTTAAAGTTCAATCGTAAGTACAATGATCGGACAATCTTTTAAATCGTTATATAAAAACAGATTTTATGTGATAAAAAAACTGTTACATTAGCTTATTATATTAAAATATACTGCTATTTATATCATTATAATCAAACTGCTCATTGTTTTCCTAATTTGCGAAAATAGCCGTAGTATAAATAACTAAATATTGTAATTAACACATTTTTTCACGACGCTATAACAAATTTGATGGTAATTAAGGCTAAAGTTGTGCAGGATTTTCACGCAAAAAATTTTTCATTCACCTGCCCGGCCATTATTTTCATAAAGGAATTCTTTAGCGCCATGCACACGCTTGCTGGCGACACGCACGAAATTAACGTGCCTCGGCTCCGAGAAATTCGCGTAAAGATGAATCTTTCGGATTCAACGTAACTGCGAATTTTTCTCATCGCTAGGGCAACAGTGCCATTTTCTTTCTCGAAAAAGTAAGCGTGTTTCCTCACAATTTCGGCAATCCCGAGAAACCGTCGGAAGATGCAAATTTTCAACGCTTCTTCATTTCTCCCGACGAAAATTGAGGAATTTTTTCCATTGTATAGAGGCCCTCTGGCATGTACGAGAGAAAAAAAAAGAAAGACATGCGAAACAAAATCGAATCAGATACAATTAGTCATTAATCAAGAGCGAGTCTCGTAACATCGCTCACGAAAGTGAAAAAGAAAAAACAGACCAAAGTGGCACGTGCCCGCTTCCGTTCTCCATATAATTGGCCGTAAAACCACGAAGCCGAAGCCATAGGCCTGCTGACCGAAGACTCGTCTCTTTTCTTTCTTTTTTTTTTCGGGAGTACGAATTTGGCCGCCAAAAAGGCGATCAAGATATCAGGGCGCGAGTGCGCGCGGCGGATTTGAACGGTTATGCAAGACGCAGAGCGAGAGAGCCCGGCGATGTATCTCGTGAGAACACTTGATCTCGCGCTCGCAGGCAAAAGCGCTGCTGGCTGGCTTCTCCTGAGACGCTCGTTCTATCCTTGTCCGGTCTGTGTGCACGTGTGTGTGTGTGTGAGTGTGTTCTCCGAGCCTTGCATATTACGTCAGAGTGTCGCAATCGACACAAAGGATAATAACCTTGCTTGCGGGTCGCAGCGAGATTACGCAGCTGGACTTGCGCCGAGGTGTTTCTGGTTGCAGTTAAGTAGGCGGGATTTGAGTGGTGGTGTGGGTGGATAGAAAAGGGGCTGGTTTTGATTGTTTCCAACACTTTCTGCGGTTTAAGTAAATTGATTGCCAAATATTTTATTATCTGTCTTAGTCAAAATTTAAATTATTGGAAAAATCCGAGTATAGATCATCACAGCGCGTTATCTACTATAGCACGATTTTTCAAAACTGATTATAAATAAAATTTCTTTTTTACAATATCCTTTATTAGGGAGGAATAGTAGTCGTAAAATTGTTTTATTTTCTGGGCAGTATATAAGTGATTGTCTTCATAATGCTTTAGAATAAAAATGATTTAAACTTGATTATGTGCTCATTATTATACTGAAAAAGAATTAATAGATGCAATTATAATAAAATGAGCATAGTACATTATTACTTAAAAATTTATTATATTATCATGTAAAATATTTACAAAATGAATATTGTTGACAAAACTCTTATTATCATTGATTTTTATATAATATAGTTAAAAAGCTATGAAGTGAGATTTTCCGTCACGTTTTCAGGCGCCTGCAGGCATACATGCTTCACGCGCCTAACAAGCTTCGATCGAACATACTTCAAATACTACTCATAACAAGAAAATAATTTATTATAGAACAAAAAGGTTCATAAATAAAAGAAATACATTTTCAATCTAGTTTTAACTCAAAATCATGATAGTTGGAAATGGGGCATTTGATACAATTAGTTTGTTAATAAAATTATATCTTGTAAATTTTATGATCCATTACAATTCTAATTCAGTAGGCCATAATGTGTCAAAAAATTTGGCACAAACAAAAGCCACATTTTTTGGTGGTTATAGACTATTATCTTTACTGCTCCCAAATATTTTATTTTATTTTTATTTTTATTTTATTATTAATAGTTAAAAGGTCTTTTACACAAAATAATAATTGTTTATATATAGTGATATAACTACGCACTGATAAAATTTTAATAGCAATGACTTTAGATGCATTTTTAATAAAAGTGAACAAACTAATAACTATTTATTTATATTATATTTATTAATTATTTTATATATAATTTCTAAAAAAATTAACGGCTAGTATAGATATACATATTATTACCTACAATAAGAATACAGTATATAGCAGTACCTGAGAATAGAATAAAGTTGAGATATCCTAAATATTTAAAATTTATGATAACTAAAAAATAAATTGATTAGAAATACATTTTATGATATAATAATAAAATAATGTATAAAATGCTCGGGATAATATTCTTTTTTATGACTTTCTACTTAACATTACAGACAGTATTTAATGAGTAATATGTATGCGTCACAGATATAAATAAAAGTAAAATTAGTTTATTTTAATTTTGTAATTGCTTTTGCAAAGTGAAAGTTTTATAACGGTACAAGAAACTCGAGTGACAGTTCAGAAACATATTTTCATAACTAAATAAAACTAATTTTAGTAGGCAATGCTTAATAGTTCTGTTTTTACAATCTTGAATTGTACCACATTTAAGTTATGATAAATTTACTAGAATTAAAGGCATAAAAAAATCAACATTATGAATTTAATGGTAGCATATATTGTACACTTTAGTCACGAATATAAAGAAAATGAAATGTAGCTATATCTTTATACCTTTGTTGATTTATTTGACTATTCTTATAATGTATTATAAAGGAAACGGAATGGGAAAAGAACAGATAAATGATATGGGAAAGGCATTCCACCGCGAGACCACCCATAACTAGGTATTTTAGCTGTTCCGTTTTATTGTATTATTCAAAATAAAATCAAATAGGGTTTTCTTTTTTCAAATAATTTTTTTTCAGATTAGATAATTATATTTTAAGAATTTAATAATGAAATTAACCCTAGTAGAAATGATTCCTTTCAATAGCTTGTTAATCACTAGCGAAAATAATTCTATGCTATTTTTTTTATACAATAATTGCAAGTGAAAATAAAAATTAAATAAGAATTTTATATTGATCATTTACAATATTAAAATCTTAAAATATTTTTTTATATTTCATTCCACAAATAGGTGGATTAGTAAATAAATAAACAAAATACTAATAAATTTACAAATTTCAAAAAAATGATAAAAGGTAATAAATATAAATTTTAGTTCAAAGTTTTACTTCAAGGAAAAATTAGGAGTTTTATTTTTTTTAATGTTTGTGCAATAAGCATTAATTGTGACATACGTATATGCATATTCTCAAAATATGTGTGAGCTGGTTAAAAGAAAGTTATAAGTACACGAGAAAAAACATCTATACAATACAACATCTATACAATCTTACATTTAAAAATTCAAACATTTTTAAATGATAATAATGATCAAATCTATCAAGGTAGGTGGAATTAATTGATTGGTGCTTTTTCAAACGATAATCTTGATTTAATATATTTACAAGGTATACAGGAACAATTAAATGAGAGTAAAATCTTGTATGTTACAGTTACCAGACTTGATGAAATAATAGATAGTAAGTATTTTTTTTTTAATGAATAACAAATTTAGATCAAAATATTTATTATAGTTGAGAACTTGAACTAGAATAAATAATAATAGAATAAATTCTAGTAATTACAACCAAAATGTGTCCTACAAATTTTTTTCTTTTTCAATCTAGTATGAAATTTATTTTAAAAACTTCCGAAGAATGCAGGCACACAATATATTCTATTTCAATAACAACTCAAAAAACTGTACAAAAATGCTAAAAATTTTGCAACATTATTACAATAACGGTAAAACAAGAAAAGCCAATCTTAACTAATCACCGAGAAAAATTAATCAGCGTGAAAACTCGGTAATAGACTGTAACGCTTAAGCTTTATAACACACGTATTAAATAGCCGGCCGATATGTAAGTTGGCGCCTCGGCTCTTTCATTTTGCATAGCTGGTCTTTATGGATGAATGAGCGAAAAAAAAATTGCCGCGGAGACCTTTGCATTTAGCGGCGCAATTTAGAAAGTTCTAGCCGGGCGCTGTGCGTTACGAATGCGCGCTCTATAACGTGTACGGCTGCCACGACTGGAAACCAGACCACACCCTGCTTCCTTTCGCGAAAAGCCTCTTACTGTACACATACGTATATATAAAGCAAATTGAACTTTGATCGCATAATTTTTCTGGTATTTGCGGGAGAGCCGCCGAGAGCTCATTGAGCATATAGCTTTGGATTAAAATACCGCGAAATTATGTTGGCGAATAACGGTTGGAATGGAGTTATAATAATGTTTGGATAGAAAGTTATTATGACTCTATTTAAAATGTTTGTATGGAAAGTTATTATTTATTCTTATTGGTTTCCATGTGTTACTTGTAATAATTATTTCTTATACTTTTAAAGTTTTGAAGTGATACGTAAAAATTTGAACAATTATTTTTGCAGTAAGTTAATTTTCTAATAAAAGCTGTCGATATTTTAAACTATATCTTACTAATATCCTGTTATACAATATTTTATCATATTTTTACTTTTTTATGCTTAGAAAATTCCTTTCACATTTGAATTTTTATAATATTTAATTTTCTGAAAACACAGGCATTCTGCATTGTTCTTCGCTGTTGACAATGAGGGAAATAAAAGAAGGTGAATTGTATCGTTTGTTTTTTATTGTGAGCACACGTTATTTAGCAAACATGATCAAGATAAACGAGAGCATCAGAAAAAAAACGCTTAATCATAGGATAAAAACTTACAATTTACTACTATTTAATTTTACATAATATAACATTTACAATAATACGCCTTGACAAGATATAAAAAAGAACGGGATAATTGGACGTATATACCACTCTCCTCCGTTAATTTCAATAAACGATCCCCCGCAGGATCCACCTCCAACTCAACAATGCGACGATTCCCCGCATCTCGCATATCAACGGCTCCACTGATTTCAAGAAAAGTAAAAAAATAATCATCGACGTCGATACGATATTACAAAAAAAGTAATCCCTCTCCTCTCTCCCAGCGCGCTGCTACCATCTCGGAGAAATAATAAACAACGCGGCCCCTAATCACTACTAGATAATTACAAATCCAGCCGCGTTGCGTCACCTCTCGCGCATCTCCATCGGCAATAATCAATCCCTCGATAAAGTAACGCGCGCACGCGACGCAACGCCAAGCGACTTGTGTGTGTGTGTGTCTCGAGTGAAAGTGCACGCGAGCTCGAAAGCACGACAACGATAATTTCGCTCTCTGTACGCGAGTAAGAGAGACAGCTGGGAGGGAGTGAGAGAGAAGCGATGCAAAAGATACCGTGCGTTGATATATACGTTACAAGATTCGACGATCCCGTGAGTAGAAAAAATAGACGAATGGTGTCGGAACTCCGCGTGTGTCTTCCTTTTACGTACCGCGCGATAGTGAAGTTAAAGGAAGACAAAGGGGTTCATCGTGTTGTTTTGAGCGCCGGTCGTGCCGTTGCGAATTTTTGACGACGCTAGGCCCGGGACGCAAGCTAAGCGTCGAAGGATGTTGGGAGTGATGGGCAGGCATCGCGGTGTCCTTCCTCTTGTTTTGTGTCTCCCGGTGTGGCTTCACTTTAAGGGTAGTTTTTTTATCTGCGGAAAGGAAAAGAGTTGATGAGTTGATTTTATCATGTGATGTTTTTGGTGTTAATGAAGCTACTTAAACTTATGACGATTCGACTGCAAAATGACCAACAATAACACCTACCCCTAAAGGAGACATCGAGAACATTTAGTAGTAGCCAAAGCTAATGTCGTGGAGTGGCGGAGAGCCCCCAGATGGCAGAGCGTAATCCCTGGCAAGCTGATCAAGGATACCACCACCACCGCTGCGCGCCTGGGGCTGAGGTCGGGGCTGGGGCTGGTGTTCCTGGACCGGGGCTGGGCCGAATTGCACGGGGCCGTTCTTGTAGTTGGCGGGCTGCTCGTCGTAATACTGTTGCTGCTGTTGTTGCTGGATCAGCTGGGATTGGAGGGCGGCGCTGAGCCT
>JAPYZA010003649.1:0-14712 GCA_030522685.1 Eupelmus azureus | reverse complement strand
GAGCAGCGAGAGCCGAAATTTCAGGTTCAGAGAAAAAGAGTGGCTAATGTTGTGTGCAGAGAGGTGGAAAAGGCGCGCAGCATCTTGGACGTAACGATGCTTTAGGAAAGAATTAACGTCAGTACGGTGATTAATTGTTGCAGGTCCGTCAGTAAAACGTGTGCACACTCGTATCTACAGAAATAATGGCGGACGCACCACCGGCGCGAGGCGGATTCAGAGGTGGACGCGGCGGCCCCGGTGGACCCATGCGCGGAGGCGGTGGCCGCGGCGGTTTCGAACGTGGGAGGTAAGCCTTTTCAACCAACTCATTTTACTCCTCTTTCTTAGACTCGTCTTTTGGCTTTTTCTGCTTTCGAACCTCTTGACAGTGTCGCATCCTATTTTACAGTTGCCGCCTTTCCCTGTATGTTGGAACAATATCGAGGGTGGCGACGCGCTCTCGTTGGGATGTGATCAATAATTTTTGTAGAGGGCTAAAGTGCAGTTTAGGTATTTCTCCTTGAAAACCCAATGATTGTAGATCCACTTTGCTGGAGAAATGTTAGTGTGTGTACGTCTTTGCTTTTGTTGCATTTACTGTCACACTTGAGCTTTTTGTTAAAAAGAAAGTATATATGGATTTTGTAATAAAGGAGGCATTATACCTAAACTGAACTTTTACCTTGAAAGAGAGAGAGAGAGAGTGTGTGAGAGACAGAAAGGCAGAAAGAGATAGAGACAGTTGCACATGAAAAAATCAAATTAGATTAAACTTTCAAGACATTTTGTTAAAGCTTTTTTATGCACTGCTAATAGATTTTATTTTTAGTTTTAAAAAACAGCAAATTGATCTATTTTCTGTAATAAGTTAATTCATTTTTTATGACTGTTTATTCCAGTTAATCGATAATATAGTTTACAATAGTATCATTAAAGAGATGTTTTTCATCAATATTAAAAGAAGGCTATCACATAAGATGTAGACATGCATATTATTGCAATATATTTTACAATAATTTAAAAACTCTTATCTAATACTTAATGATTTTTCACTAATATTTTTTCTCAGATATATTTTTGTGGAAAAACTATCATAGAAACAATTTTTTATATAACAGAGTTCCATTATTTTATAAAAGTAATGTATTTGATATTAAATTTAAAACAAATTCTGTTACAAAACTTTTTTATAATATAAAAATGTATTAATAGATTTAATGGATTTTTCATAAGTATAATTTAAAAAGGGAAATATGAATATGCAAAAAATGTTAACAAATAACGGAAGTAAATAGTTTAAAAGAAATTTATATATTTAATTTTAATTTTAGGAATATAAAGAAAGTTTGTTGGACTCTTTGATAGAACTTTTTATTCTGAAGTTCTAGACTATTTCACAGCATTTGGCAGATTTTTCATTTCAAAATACTTTTTTATTTTTTATTAGATAAGCTTAATAATAATCTTATCGCAGTAGGCGTATAAAAGGTCTTCTCTTTTAATGTTATTAAACTAGAAGGCTGTGAGTTCAGCTTTGCTCTCCTGAAAATGTAAGGAGCACTCTTAAGAAAAATATCTGTATGAAGTGAAAAGTATTTATTCTTTAACCTCAAAATCATGACTACAACATGATTTTTTGGCAGTTTTAACCAATATACCCTTATTTCAAAATATACTGTTATTTGTATCAGTGTTCTTTAGAATTTTATTAATGAATTGGAGTATGAAACAAAGCATGCATTAATTTAGTTAGTACATTACAAATTATGTGAATTTCAAGATGAAATGTTTTTTTACAGAGGTGGGCCACCTAGAGGCATGATGAGAGGACGTGGAGGTCCAGGTGGAATGAGGGGAGGGCCACCAGGTATGAGAGGTCGGGGAGGTCCACCAAGTAGAGGACGAGGACACTTTCCTTCTGGGTATGAATTCTTATTTATATTAAATTGTAATTTCAAAAATATATATATGCAAGAAAATGAAACAATTTTTAAATTTTTTTAACAGGGGACCACCAGATGCAGCAGGAGGTGCAGGTGGTCCAACAGGAGCACCAAGAGGAAGAGGAGGAGCAGGAGGTTTCAGAGGTAGAGGTCGTGGTGATTTTGGCCGCGGTGGTACTGGAGGCTTTAGAGGTCGTGGTGGACCTGGAGGTGACAGGGGTCGTGGTGGCAGGTAAAATATTTCTATAAAATTATTTAATTTAATTAATTTCAATTTCTTACCTTAACCATTTTTATAAAACATTTTAAAATATCTTTAACCAAATTGTCTATTTGTGTTAACAAAAATTATTTTTTTTTAACTTTGATGTTTTAATATTTTATGAAAAATATATCTTAAGACTTTTTTGTGTCTCATACTTTCACTTTAAAATCTGCAGGATCTTCAGCATGTCCTTTATTTTCTTTTTTTCTCTATTTAAAATCATCTACCATGTAAAACAAAACTTTTTTAAAATTTTTAAATTGAATCTAAAGTGTTTGTCTTTTTCTATCATGAATAACGTATGTACTCTGAACGTGATACAATTGATAAATTTTTAAGATTTTAAAAAGTTTTGATATGTTAAAAACAAATGTTAAAGTGATGAGGTCGACCGGATTTTAATAGAGGATAAGCTTTCTGTTAAATCTTAATCAACAATTTTTCGTTTGCAAAACAGGGGTGGACCCCGGGGCGCACCGGGCGGCCGAGGAGCTCCGCGGGGCGGCGGTGGCGCCGGTGGTCGAGGAGGACCACAGAAGCGTGGTGGAGGTCCGCCAGGTGCCAGTGGTCCGCCCAAGAGACCGAGGTTCGACGCTCCACCCGCACCACCGGCTAACGGTTACGTAAGCCAAGCACCTCCGGCTGGGTATGGCAGCGCAGGAAACGGCTACGCCGCAGCTGCACCCCCGGCAAGCGGCTACGGCGGCGGCTACCCACAGCAAGGCTATGCCCAGGGTTATCAAGGCTACGAAAGCTATCAGCAGCCACCTGAATACGCACAATCTGCGGTACGCTGATTTGTAAAAAAATAGAAAAACAAATTTTTTGCTTAGCGGGACGAAAGTATCACTTTTTCTTACGGCGCCCGATCGCAAAGGTTGTAATGTCTGTCTCGCCAGGCAGAAAAATAGTATTCGCACCACGGGAGAAAATAAAAAATGTCCCAGGTCGCATGTCTGTTAACCTCGCCTTCGGCTCAGGTGACAATTTCCGTGCTATCTGGGACATTCTTTACTTTTGCTTTTTAGGTGTCTATTATTTTATAAATGAGTCTATTTTTTTTTTTTTTGAAAATCGAGTTTAGACTTAAGGGGGCTTGAGAGATCCTCTTTAATACGTTTCATAAACTTACCGGAAAGTTGATATTTCATAGAGATATCAAATCGGTTACATTATTTTGATTAGTCCATTTCAATCTGAATAAATCATATTTCAATTTCTTCTATTTATTTAAATTTAATTTGTTTTCTCCTTGCCAAGTAGCCAATCTTGGCTACTTATTTCAATATTATACTGATTATTTCATTATTTCTGAAGATATAACCCTCCAGATATATAGAATTAAATTAACAAAAGCCGTAAGAAAGATTATGTCTAACGCGATCTAGTTCCCAACCTTTTCGAATGATTAGTTTGCAACAATAGAAAAATATATCTTAGTTATGGGCACGATTATATCATTTAGTATTTAAATAAATTTGCTAAGTATTTGGTTTCAACTCATTTCCTCCGATTTGGGGCGTATGTTTGCACATTAAAACCTCAATTTGTCAATCAAATGAATGAATAAATATATAGTCCAATAATTACTAGAATTATTAATAATCTTCGTATTAAAATTTAAATTTTAGGGTTATGCGACAGCAGCACCACCAGACAGTAGATATGGAGCTCCGCCAGTTGCTAGTTCTGGCTATGCAGATCCTTATGGTTACAAAGCGCCAGCAGCAGGTAATATATTATTGAAGTTTACAATTTGACTATTTGATATTTATTTTTCATTTTATTAATTTTTGTCAATATTTCATTCTTAATTCAATGAATCCAACAGTACTTTATAAGTAACTTGAATTTAAGTTTTTTATAAAACAATTCAATGTATTTTGTCAAAAAAGTTTGATGTCAAAATATTTCTGATATCAATACATTTAATTATGCATTTTACTGATGAAATAAGTAAGATGTATTTATACAGTCTATATAAATGAATAGATTTTTTATTTTTATTTATTATTTAAATTAAATTAAATTTTATTTAATTTAATGTCTAATACTATGTGCATTATTTTAAAAAATTTTAAATTTTTTTATTTTATTTTAGTTTAGAATTCAATTTTCCTTCTTTCTAACTTAATAAATAAATTTTATAAAATATTTAGTAGATATGGTTTGATACTTGATATGTTACTTAATTGATAATCAGAAATTAGAATAGCTGTAAAAAAAAATTTGTACTGATAAAAAAAAATGCATATGCAGCTACTTATCAACAAGAGGCAGTGGACGGCGGATATTATAATTATTCTTCAGCTTATGACTATCAAGGCCAATCTGCTAATTATACTCCTATGAACTATGGAAGCAATTAAACGAATACCGCAGTTTCATGGTCAGTTTGATCGCTGGATTGTTTTTATATTGCTTTTGTTATTTTTGTGTCGTAAGTTTTTTTTATGAAAATAAATGTGAATTTAATCAAATCTATAAACCATATCATTAGTTCAAAGTATATATAACAATGTCAAAATTTAAAGATGCTTTTTGTTTGTTTTTATTTTTATTTGTGTGTATACCATATCACATAATTTGTTAATTCTGATATACAAATTACTGCTGCACTACCTCTTGTTAATTCTTTGATTTTGTTTATAAATTAGAGTATTTAAATATTCATTACTTAAAATTTTTATAACGCACTTTATTTTTATAAATTTTTAATGGGAGTGTACTTAAGTTTATAAACATACATTTTTGTAGAACTACTTTAATTTTGATATTTTTAAAAATATTTATAGTAATAATTATAGTAATAAATTTATTTAAATATTGATAATAATTTTATGATTGCTGTTTTTTAAAGTTGTTTGTCTTTGATCAATTTATTGAATTTTCAAATTTTTGTTATAAAAGATGTGATTATATTTATCTTTTAGTATTAGTAAATCATAAAATTTTTATTACTAGAATTTTTCAAAAACAAAAAGCAACTTTTCATTTAATAATTTGAAAAAACATATAAATCAGCAATAACATCAAGAATCTAAATTATTTTACTTTTATCTAACACTTTATTTTTATTTTTTACCAAAAGTTTTGTTTGTTAATATAGTGGAATTTTTTTAAGTACTCTCCTTGTTTGGAAAAACTGCTTTAAATTTTATAATTATTTAGCTACGCAATAATTGAGTAAAAAATGAGTACCTTTATACATATAAGAACGTACACGGATATTTACAAGATATCACATCTAATTTTCGTAATTTTAATTCTAGATTATGCGACCCAAGAAGGTGTTTATGGACAGCAAGACTATGGTGAGTACCGATATTAAAACGGAGAAAGAAACAAAACCTTACGACAAGTCACGTTAATGTGCTGATATGAGTAATTCTGCTTTGTACATTATATCTCAATTGTACTAAAGAATGTACTTGGCTTTGCAAAAAGAAATGTAGAATTACTTATTACAGTGCTTAATTACTTGGTAAACCTGCAAATCTAGGTCTGCGTTTAATGAATATAATTGAAAAAAATAGATGTCATCTGTAAAGAAATTAACGATATAAAAATGTGAAAGCTTATGAGGCAAAAGAAAGCCTTAGGATTAATTTTTACAAGTGTTTGATGGTTGCTATAATGAAAATAGTCTGTATATTTATATGAAGTCTCAATTTGCAAATACGGCGAGATGTAAGAAAATAATTTTTATGACCTATTATAATTATAATCACCACTTTGTAAAAAATAGATGTAGTTTGAAAAATACACTTGCCGATTTCCAGTAAATTTTTATTATTAAATAGTGGACATGATTTTCGTATTACTATATTGCAATAATAGCTGTATGGATACGCAACAATTACGTGGATTATAGATAAAATAAATTCGTGCGAGAGTACTTGGGCAGCAATGAAACTGTTGATCAGCTCTTTTTTATATGTAATTTCTGTTACGATTTTAAGAAATAACACTGCATTGAAAAAATGTTGAGCGAGCAATTTTGAAAATGTTTTCTGTAAAAGAACGTTTGAAATAGTTGAAGATTGTTATTACGTGTACAAATTCACAACTGGATTAAAAAAAATTATTTAGCCATGACCTTAGATAAAACTTTTTAAGTACTTGCGGAAATGATTTTTTTTTCCAAAAATTATCTTTTTACCAGATATTATTTCTTCTAACAGATTATGACTATAAGCTTAATTTTCTTTGGTTTTTATTCTTTTTTTTTTTATTTCATCCTAAAGATAAAAATCTTTTGAAACATAAACTAAATGTATGTAACTAAGAAAAAATTTAAAAATATTTTAAATTGACAAAGTTTAAAAACTTATTAAAAGCTGCGTTATATATTAGGATATTGTAAAAAAATCACAATATCTTGTTTTAATGCATGGGTAGAAATAATAACAGTATTTTATACTTAAATAGCGAAAGATATCTCAAAATTTTGAGCTATTATGTTCAATGTGCATTGGTTTGTACGATTTAAAATGTATCAATTGTAACATATCAAAATCATAAATTTATTAATTGACTATTAAAAATAATGGAATCATAAAAATATTTTTTTCATTTTGATGATTTGCCTTGTTTAGTAATCGATTTAGATTCCTATAATTAATAATAAAAGTCAATGCAAGTGTTTTTTCTTTCTTTTTCCTTACAATTGTTGAGAAATGGAGTGTACCAAAAAGAAAAAAGAAAATTGTATAATTTGTAGGAAGAATTCGTAATTGTGATTTGACTAATAGGCGGTAAAAGCTTATTGATATGTGAAAAATAATATTCGTTTTTAAAAAATTTGAAACATGACTTAAAAATACGAACTTTTCTTCAATTCTGATTTTATTTTATTTTATTTTTTTTAATCCCATGAGAAACTGCGAATAAAGTTTGCAAATAACGGTTTTAATCAAATAGCCTTGTATAAAATACACATTATGATGACTTAATTTTTTTAATTAAGTGGGCTTCATCAATTGTCGTAAATAGTTATTATATAACAGTGTAGAGAAAATCAATTGCGTCTAAATTTTCCAGTTTTTTTAGAATTGGAGATTATGAGGAAATATTATCGTTTACAGCGAGTGTTTTTTATTTTTATTTATTATATTTTTTTTTATTGAGACGTTCTTTGAATCACGTCAACACAAAACTAGAAATAAATAAAATAATTACCACATGTCATAGTTGTAGTTTAACAGAAGATATTAAATATTGTAAACTACAAAAAATACTTCAGTCATGAAGCATTAAAAGGAAATGCATTAAAAATTAATTAAAAAAAATTCTTACATTTATTCCTCCTTTTTCTATCATTATCAAAAGATCAAAAGAAATATTCACCAGAAATAACGATAATGAATAAAGTCATGAGAAATAAAAATAATTTATTAAAAGAGTGTTAAATAATTTTTATTTAACAAATCTAAATGCAAGTACAGATAAATTTTATTAAAAAATTTTACTCCAATAAAATTGGCGGTAATTATTATTAAGATAACTGTGCTGTAACATATATTTTGTTGTTTATAAAATTTATTAAAAAAGAGGATCATACAAAACACTGGGCATAATTATTTTTTATATTCAAGAATTTTTGCAAAATTTTTAATTGGTTCACAACTTCTATTTTGAAATATATCTGCTTAAAGTGTACTGGTTTTGTCGGATTATATATAAATATACCTATATTGTGGTATAAGAAGCTCAAAACGAAAGAAATTTAGATTCATATATTTCAAAATATAGACTAAATGAATTTATAATTTTACAAGAGAATTCTTGAAGATGAAAATTAAGTTTCGTTAAGTACTTGTTTACAAAATATATTAAAATATAAAATTACAAACTATACTTTACAACAGAACTACTTTAATCTTTCTGATGACTAGCAATTAATTTTAAAATACAAGAAGGTTTTTATTTGTATGTATTACAATAATATTAGTGAAAAATATCCTTCCCTTTAATAAGTTTTTTTGCTAATATTATTATTTCAAGTACTAGTTTTTGTTATAGGTATTACTATGTATGTAATTAAGTAAATATTTAGAATCCAAAATTTAGAATAATTAAAATAAACTGTATAAAGCTTGTAGTTGAACTAAATTTTGTATGTGTGCAAAGGAAGTTTATAGTCGTTCTGATTCATTTTAACCTGTTTGTGACTGTATGTATATATATATAGTAACATCTAATACGAGAAAAATATAATGAAATAACCAGGTACAACTGTAAGAAATATACCAACATAAACAAGTTTGAAAAAAAAAAAGATTAATTCTTCCGAGATTTTGAATTTGACTACAGCGTAGGTATACAAGCTTTGTAATTAAAATTTCTATCAACCAAATATCTATTACGTATTTTATTATTTTTATGTTTAAAATTTTGAAACCCTTTGTTGAAAATTTTTAGCTCTTTTCAAACTATTTGTTTATGTCATGTGCTAGTTGAACTCAAAAGAATCTATCAAAAAGGTAGAAAAAGAAATGAAAAGTTTTTATTGTGCAGTTATTTTACATAAATTTAGTTTATTTCACAGGCGGAAAGCTAAAATACTCTAAGGAATGAATACAATGAAACAAACCAGCAAGCGGATCCCATTGCACTAATAAATAAAGCTCATGAGAAAAAGGCGCATCTAAAGAATTGCAAACATCTGACAATAAAATAAGCTAGTTAAATAAAGCAGAAAAAAAAAAACAAAATGTAAATGCCAGAAGTATGCTATAGAAACTTTCTGGACAGCTTTCTTTATAGTAAAAGAGAATTATAAAAAAAGTCCATCAAACAAATTAATGAGGAATAACAGTATTTTATACCAAAATATTATCAAAAGTGAATCTAAAAAGCTAAAGTCAATCCATTTATCTTTAATAAACTTCTCAAAATCATGACTTTAGCACAATTTTATGAGTACTAACTTTATTTTAGTACAATTCTATGAATATTAATTTTTCTAAAAGAGGTAATTTCATTTTAATAAAGAAATAAAAAGCGAAAAGAGAAATTACAAAACGAGAATAAAGTCTCAATGGAAAAAACACTAAGCATTATAGTGTAATAATAAAGAAAAAAGGGCATTTATTTAACGCTTATTATTAAAGTTAATATTAAATGCCTAAAATAAAGCCTCATCTCAAACACAAAATCAGTTACAGGTGAGTAAAAATAAAAAATTCCGTATGCCTTTCATCTTTCTTTGTAAAATATTCAAATTTTAAGAAGGTAACGTTTTTCTTTGTGAAATAAAAAATAAAATATTATATAAAATAAAATATGAAAAAGAAAACGTATTATTTAATGTATTTTCATGGAGAAAAAATTAGATGTTTCTTGAGTATGCGCCAATGAGTATCGCACGCCAAATTTTTTTATTTAGGCTATTATAACCACAAGCAAATATTTTAACGTTTTTTTCTCAAATAAGATTTGTGGGTTACTGAAAAATTTTAAGTATATAAAAGATATACAATTACAAAAATGTTAGGAGTGGTTTCAATAGTTATTGTTGAATTTTTTTAAAAGTAAATCCTCTTGAAACCCAGAGAGAAAAGAACCTACCAAAATATCCTATGAAATAATGCACAATTAAATGAGTAATATTGTAGAAAATAGGATATAAATTACAATATCTTAATAGTCTGTTTAAAAATTTTCTAAACAAAAGTAACCAGAACGCTGACTTTGGAAAACTAATTTATTTTGAAGTAGGACAGATTTATTAACATATTTTATTCTTTGTCTTATTATCACAGTTAATAATAAAAATAATCATTGATTTCTTTCTTAGGTTAACAAGTTTTTCGAGATGATCGGGATCTACTCAATGACTGAGTCGTCGAGCTACTGGCCACATGACTGGTTGAAGCTATTTTACTCTAACACTCACTACTGAACTATGTGAGTCTGTTTCGTCTTGACTAAGATAATGCAATGTAAATAAATATTTCTTGCTACTGTTGATTGGAAGAGATATTTTGTAAGACTGATAAACTGAAGTCAACACTATATTCCTATTTTTTTTTAATTATAAGAAATAGTGTGGATGTGTGCATGAATACACAATACATGTGTGCGAATTGTGTTTGTATGCATGCATGAGTGCATAAGTGCGTAAATGTGAGCTCGTGTATGATAGTCTGATTGTGTTTGTATATCTGTACGTATGTGTGCGTGTATAGCGAGAAAAGAATTTATATATTACTTCTCATTAGAAGGCTTAATTAAATCAATTATACTTTCTTTTATTCGACAAATACTACCAAATTTTTGTCTGAGTGCATACGTTAAGAACTCTTATTAAGAGTTATCTAAAAATTTATTAAAAATGCATATTCTCAAGTTATTAAGTTGTCAAGCAATAAAATTTACTACTATCCAAAACTGTACTTCCGAGTTTAAATGAAACAAATAAGTTTATTATGCATTTAATGATAAATTAAGACTGACGAAATTTTTGTACGATTTTAACAAAAAAATTTTAATGATAATTTTTACCAATGTTTATATGTTATTGTAAATAAAATTTTGTTTTAACAAATTTGTTGATTGAACCTTTGTTTTTCATAAAATAGTAAAAAATACCTTTAATTCTGTTATTAAAAATTTTTATTGTAAATGTTATTCATAACGAGAGCCTCAAAGATGCTTGTTTTGGATATTGATGAGACTGAAAAGTGATAAATTATGCAAAATAAAGGGATTCATGTTAAAACTTTTCGCTGACTATGTCAATATGTATATAATGGCAAGGACATTTTTATAAAATTCTATTTATAATATAAGTATATGTAATAGTTGAAATTTGTTTTAAATGAGAATAAAGTTGAATTATTTTATTTAAATAAGTTGTCAAGCAATAAAATTTACTACTATCCAAAACTGTACTTCCGAGTTTAAATGAAACAAATAAGTTTATTATGCATTTAATGATTTGAATTTCAATTGGTTTTTTTTTATCAAAGTCTATCAAAGTGTACAAAAGTGTTTGAAAGTATAACACATCAAGTCCAAAATACAACTCTTGCATCGACTCCCCTGTTTAAAAGTGTGACGCAAATTTTGAAATCAATAGTGACGTAATAAATCACGTAAAATTTACGTACTTTATAAGTTAAATATTAATTCAAATATGTACGTAAATTTGTACGCAACAATTATTTTTACCGTAAATTGTATACTATTTTTCTATTCTTATTTGATATTTTACAATATTTTTAATTACTTTTATTACAATCTACTTATAGATTGTAAACCGCTTTTTGCCCTAATCTCCCTTAGTATGTTAATTTGAAGGGTTTTATGTTATTTTTTAACTTTTTAACATTATTTTTTGACATTTTTACGATATTTTTCTTTATTTGACAATGTATTTGTCGTATTTTTGTTTAATTAATTGAGAAGTCTACTCCTTATCTCCAAAAGTAGCTATCATTTTGTAAAATTGTACGAAAGTCGAATTGATGTTGTTTTTAAGTATATATATACATCTCAGCTTTACTCTGATAAATACACGTCTGAATGTGGAAGTGCTTGTACATTCAAAATAGTAAAAAAATCGTAGGATCCCAAAGGTATGTTTAAAAATTTGTTTGGTGCCTACGACACGAGACCTCAGCCCGCGGATTTGAAATTGCTATATCTCCAAAAGCGGTTCCTGTCATGTCATGTGCGTCTTCGAACTTTGTAAAATCGGCAACTCTCACTTCTGAAATTATGAACGTTGGAGCTTTTGCTTTAGTCCCTGAGGCTTTAGTAATACGAACTTCTTCTCATGAGACTCCAACACCCGCTATAACTCGATGATCGATTTCTCCAATAAAGAATATGTGTTAAGAATATTGATTAAGAATACAAGCTCTGGCACACCTCACCACAATGAAGTGTTTGAAAGTTTAACTAGACGAAAGTAAGATCATTCATTTTTTTACTCCAGTCTACCAGAAAATATGTGAAACCTTGCACCAAATGCGGCACTGTTCATTTATAATAAAACTCTGGATAAATCGAACGACATGATAGCTTCAATAACAACATATAACTCTGTTTTCAAACTCAATGTAATCTAAATTAAATGCTTGGAATGTGCAGTCTGTATCAAAGAACTAGATTCTAGTATTACTTAAAAGTGGGTCTAAGTCAATGGTACGGATTGCCGAGGACAAAAAATTTAATACGTGTTCTTTAATTAATTTTAAGTATTTTTTATTTTTGAAAATTTCCAACGATAACTGTATCTTATTGTAGAGAAGACTAAAACCGAAATTTTTAATTTTTCTGGTACTACTAATGCCATTGATTTTGATATAATAGTTATGATTTCTTTTTGATAATGTTTTTATTATCACTTTCTATATTTTTGGCATGCCAACAATAGTTTTGTGTTGATTTTAAAGAGATCAAATATATTTCTTAGATCACGAGATAGTCTTGATTACAACATTCATAGTGCATACAATGGTTTTTATTAATTAAAAAATAAAGTGAATCATTATGTTTATATAATTGTTAATAAAAAATTTCTTCATTAAACAATGTTTTTGCCTTTTTTTTCAATGTGGAATGTTTAATTTCGCTTAAAATTTATTTTGAAAGAAATATTGAAAGTATATCCGATTTTACCGGGACAATTTTTGTATCGAGTATATTACCCTTTTCTCAAATATTTCTTTTTTGCTAACCTAGTCAATTTTAGTTACCTATACATGTAAACTAAATACAATTCTAGTTTTTAATATTTATTATAATTTTATATATTTTTCAATAAACAATTTCCAAAAAGTATCCGATTTTATCCCAGGCTCCCCTACTCCAGTAACATAATAAATAAGTACGTCAATTTTCAAAACATTCCTTTTGTTAAAAGTTTTTTATGTTAAATAATTTTTTCTCATCCATAAAATAATTCTTATTTATTTTTTCAAACATTATCAACGGTAAAAAAATTTAAATTATGCCTTCAAAAATTATAGAACTACCTTACATTTGATATTTTGCAGTATTCATGTTTTTGATTTGATAGTGAATAATTTATTAAAAAATTCTAACCTGCAAAACAGTAATAAATATATAAACTACCACAATATGGTGAGGAAAAATTCTAACTCTAAGGTATATCAATTTAAAATACATTTCAACAATTTTATTTTAAAAAGTAGTACAAAAATATAAGTGAAAATTTTGGTGAACTGAATTATTATGATTAATATAACCCTAAGTAAAAAAATACGTACATACATAAGTACGTACTACTACTTATATATTACCATATTCATACTATTACCATGTTTATTTATGATTTACAAACATTTACGATAATACGGTTCGAAAAATGTATTTCTAAAATAAATAGAAAAAGTCATTTATTTAAACCTAAAAATAGAAAAATTTATCTATAAGTAGTATTAAAATCACAATGTATTCATTTGGAAAATGTGACTTTTCTTTTCACCCTGTAATTGGCAACTATCTAATTGTTTCAGATATGCAATTCAGGTGGACAAGTGCGCGCAGACCGCGCTCAAGAATCAGACTTCGAGTCGTTAAATCTAGAAGTCCGTTATCCTGATACAGCGATTTTGCTACTCAGGAGTCAGGAGCGCCCAGTACTCCTACAGGCTGCTGCGGCACTAGCTAAATATGCTGCCACAAGACAGTCTGGACAAGAGGCTTTTTTAGATCTTGGTATCGTTGATGCACTGCTTCCTTTGATGCAACACGAGGATCTCTTTACACGAAGGTCCATTAAAATCATAAGCTTTTTTAAACTGAGAAGGCTTGATTATTCGACATTAACAGCTTATAAATTAAACTTTACAAGCTTTATCAGTAGCTCAATTAATCTTTAGATTTTGTTTAATTATTTTGAAAATACGTTAATAAGTTTGAATTCATTTTATAATTTTTTTTATTTATTTAAAAAGTTATTTTATAATTTATTTTATAAAGTCTTAATTCAAATTTATTCATTTAATTGAATTTTAAATTTAATTAATTGGCTAGTAAGAACATTTCAACTTTGTATTCCTTAATTTCTTTTGGGCGTTTTCTTTAATTTTTTTTAAGTCACAGTTTAATAAAAACATTAGATATTTTATTGGAATTATTTAAAAAAGGTAAAATGAAAAAAATCAATAGTCTCTATTTTAACATTATTATATAACTATGTTATAACTATTTTAATTTTTTGTCATTCGATCTGTTGAACATTCTAAAACGCATTACTCATGTTTTTTTATTTTCGTTATTTCAATTGTCGACAGTATGAACATTATACAATGAATAAAAAAATAATGTTAATATATTCATTATTTTATGAACTTCTAAAATTAAAGTACTTAATAAAAAACATTCTTATGATTGGACCCTCCCCCCCCCCCTCCAACTCCATATTATAAATTTACATGTGTAATTGTATTGTAACGGGAGAGTTGCTGGGGAGACAACTCTTCAGGTTATTGTTAATTTTACAGCAACACAATAAAAACTCAGATCTTAAATATATTGGCAAAT
>JAPYZA010003647.1:0-21800 GCA_030522685.1 Eupelmus azureus | reverse complement strand
CACACGTCCATACAAAGTTGCAGATCGAGGAAATGGAATTTAATGGAATCTCTATTCTGGCTTTCGCGCGCGTCGCTTATGTCGGAGAATTGGCTAGCTAGCTAGCTCTCGCGATTTCGCGAGCATCCGCGGGAGAGCGAGAGAGCGACAGAGAGAGAGAGAGAGAGAGACGGCGGTGGCGCTCGCTCTCGCGTGATACGTGAGGCCGTTGCCCTAAGCTTACTCGGCGGCGGCGGCGGCGGCGATGGTGCAGTGCGCAACGCGCGAGGCACGTCAAGAGAGGGAACGCGAATTGAGCCGCGCGCGGCCCAGTAACGAACGAGCGACTTTCACGAGAGCGAGAGAGAGACGAGTCTAGCATAGTGCCGAGCGGGATATAGACGAGCGAGCGAGCGCCGAGGTTTCTGCAATCGAGAGGACTACTCTACTATTTAAAAGCGGCTTTGACATTTTTTCTTCGGGAATGGTTAGCCTTTGGCCAGTTCGGAGCATAGATCAGCAATTAATTAAAGGTCTGTTTCCACAGACTGTGACTGGATTGCGATGCAGTGCTACTCGCGTCATCCTTTTTGCGGTTGCTTTAACATAAAATAAACGCTGGAATTTAATTCAGATGTGAAAGAGCGAGGCTCAGCTGCAAGTAAAATAAAAATATCAATAAAACGCACAAACATAAATTCATAATTTGAGAGTAGAGCCAAGAAAGAATGAAAGCCAGGCGAATTCTATTCTGAAGAATAGGGCGGTGCTTAGGGCGAGCCGCGCACACATGAGCTCTAAGCGAGCCTCGCCGGAGAATCATCGCGATCGTAAGCCGCGAGAGGAGAGCGAGCGAGGCGCGAGAGCGAGCGTAGGAGAGAAGCCTTGAAGTGCGAATCGCGTGTGTGGGTCGCAGACTACGCGCGGCTTATAAAGCGAGCGTTGGCTCGGTGCCTGCACTCCAGGCGCGCTCGATGCTCGTGAAAATGAGGAGCGAGAGAGAGAGCCGAGTATATATACATCGCTCGAGCGAACGGAAAATCGATTATCTTTCTTGGCGGCCGAGCCTCGAAAGACAAAGTGCATTCCTCTTTCTCTCTCGCTCGCTCTCTTGCGCACTTTTATGACGACGAGTAAAGGAGAGCGATGTGCACACTCGCGTATCGCTCTATCTTTCTTTCTCTGCACTCGGTTGCGCATGCACGAATGAACGATTTATCAAGAGGGGAAGGGAGCGGACTCGCGCGCGTACTTTTTGCCCGTTTTATTTTTCGAATTGAGAAAAAAATATCTTGCGCGCTCAATGAAATACGGGGAAGTGAATTTCGAGCAGAGTTATTTTTGTAAATGAATTTCAAGTATGAGAGCCCGCGCACCTTGCCGCTCTTGCAATTTGTCTTTACATAATACGATATTTACGAAAACACTTTGGTAATGTTATGAACGCCGACAAGAAAGTTGAATTTAATCCAAACTCGAATGTCATAACCTGTATAATATCAAAGTTTGCGATAAATTCCATCAGTTTCAATTTAACATGGAAGAACATTTTTTCCTAAACCGCAATATATTTTGCAAGTTGTGTGGCAACGATCGAATTTCCGCCAAATCTCCGAGAGCTAGCCAAGCGAAAATGAAAAATGGTAAAAACAGCTTAGCGATCGAGTACGTATAGAGGGAGAAGCGGGCAGGAAGTAAGCGAGCGTAGCCCGGTAAGAACAATCGGTAAGCGCAGTCAGGCTGCACGTACATAGCTATAGAGCGAGAGAGAGACTCGGGGGTCCGCTTTCTATTCGTTTCCCGTCAATTAGCCGGTCGCCGACGTCGACCCTGATTCCAGTTATGCGAATGCGAATGTACATCGTCATATAATGGGCCGCTCGCGTGAAGTCGGCTTATATATAGGTGCGCGCAGCGAGCTCGGCGCGAAGATCGCTGCACGGCAATCTCTGCCGAGAGCTCGAGTTTGCCGTATATGGGCGTGCATGCGGCTCGTTCCGCGCAAAGCGCACGCGCGAGGTTACTGGATCAAGCGGTTAACAGCCAACATCTTTGCTTCATTCATTTTCAAACAAAGAGTTTACTCTCTACATTTCGACTGCTAATTACTTCAAGTACCACGTCGCTAAATATTGTCTAAACCGTTTGACATACTAAATTAATGTGCTTTGTTATCAACAATTTCAAAAGTCGTACAACTTATAAATTTGAATGATTAAACAGAAAAAAAAATTTGACTCTTATGAACAGTTTTTAAATTAAAGCATCTTTAACCTTGAAAGTGCAGAGGGAATCATCCATACGTACATAACGCAGCGCGACTTCATACATTCGGTCGTACTGCGCCTAACCCCTTTATCTTAGTCAAAAAGAGCGGGAGAGCCGCTCTTTGAGAGCATGCGTCTCTGTCGTTTCCTCGCGCGGCGCTCCGTCTTCCTCAATTTTTCTTGCCTCGCTTCTCTCTGTAAGCGAGTGCAACCTCTTTCTCTGCTTTTTTTCTCGCTCTTTCTCTCGCTCGATGTACATCGTAAGAGCCAGAGCAAGAGCGGCTCCAGCTTCTTCCCACGGGAAAGAAACGAGCTGCCGAGTTCGCCGGCTGCTACACTGGCAGAGTGGCAGTAGCAGAGCGCGAAAAACTCGTCTGCGCCTGCGAGAACCGGAGCCTCTCTTTCTCTACTCTCATTTTTTCCGAGCACGGGACGCGCGAATATATGTATAACACGAGAGCAAGCGCAACAGCACGGCCCTTCCCTCTTGCTCGTCCATTATGTCCTCGCCTAGATAAATACGATGAATATTTTGTCCTTTCGCCGCGGAGAAGCATCAACGACATACACAAGCGACCGGCATAACGTTTCTCTCTCGTTGAGATACACAGGCGCGGTTAAATAATGAAAGAAGAAGCAGCAACTGAGAACGAGCGAGAGAAGTGCAAACTAATGCAAATAAAGCAGGCCCGTTGATGATAAGTCGCGCGCGCGAGCAGCACTCCGACAGCGTCTCTCGTTATTAATGAAAACGTTCCATTCGTCTCTCCCTCAGCGCGGCGGTGCCCTCCCATTCAGCCACCGAGCGAGCGCAGAGAGAGAGAGAGCGGCTCTCGCTAATGAAAGCTTATTCGCGGTCATTAACGACCATTAACGACTCTGCGCTCAAGCGCCCTTTCTTTAGCCTCCTGCCCGCGCCTACGTATACACACAATCTGCCGGAGCCTGCATTTTTTCTTTATCTTCATTATTAATTCCAGCGTTCGATGAATGGCTGACCCCCACTCTCTCTTCCGATAATATCGAATGTAATATCTGCCTCTGCTCGCAGCGGCGTCGTGAAGAACGAAAGAGAATGGAAAGAGAAGCGCGCCCAGCAGCATAACAAAGATGCCTGCTTTCGCTAGTGATAATCGCAATTGCGTGTACGTTTCGCTGAGCAAGCTGGCTCGTGAGTGTGTGTGTGTGTTTAAAAAGGACCTGGAAGAAGTCGAGGTCGCGACCCTGAAAGATCTCGTAGCTTTTGTGTGTAGTATGCTCGCCAGCGCAATCTGATCGTGCGCCTGCAGTATTACAGCCTTTTTTCACCGAGCTCGGAAAAAATTACGATTAATGCCGAGAGCTTTTGTGCACTGACTTTGAAGTTTGCATTTCTTTTTTCAGAATAAAAGCATTGCCTTTTCTGAAGGAAGCAGTATACATTCAGTAAGTTGGAGTTTGAAATATCTCTCTGATTCGAGATCGATGAAAACCGCTGTTTTCGTCTGCAGAATCGTGAGGACGCTGATAGATTCAATAAAAATTACGATGACACTTACTAAAACAAAATCTCAGCCAAGATTAAACAGACTGTCAATCAGGATTAAATAAACAACACTCACTCGCGAGAATTTCTCATTCGCACCCGTATTTAACTTCGCTCGCGGAGCTGACGTGCAGAACGCTCTCTTCTTCGCAGCGGGAGTGGAAAAAATGCGCGGCATCCGCCATGAGCACACTGCACACACACACATACACCCACACGTAGGTATTTTGCCCATTCTATTTATCGACGAGCGATGACTCGTCATGCGGCTCATAAATAAACATGTCTGTGCTCCGCTGCGTGCTAGGTACTTTTTCGCACTTTTAATGCAGCACGCCGACGCGAGATTGTCAATGGTATGATCAGGGAATTAGCGAGATAAGGCGCGTATGTACTTTATGCACGCACGTCCCTGAAATAACGCATTTCCATCAGCCATTGCGCTGCTATTCCTTTGTGATGCTGCTTTCAAAAGAAATATACTGATAGGTAAGAAACAGACGGTATTATTCTTTAAATAAACGAAAAATAAAATTAGCTTCGTGACGATAATAATATATTGATAAAATTTTAAATACTTTGAGAATCTACTTGGTCTGTTGAAAAAAATAAATTAATTCGTTTGTACCGTTTCAGGGCCGGGAAATAAAGTAGAAAAAAAAGGAAGAGTCAAAGTCGATATAATAAAAAGAAAATAAATTAAGCTCCTTGTCGAGGGTAAGGAAATCACAAAAAGGTATCTACAGTGGCCTCGGCCACTTTATCCCTGTCACGAAAATCGCGAAAACGAAGAAGAAAGAAAGCAGCAGCGGCAAGAGAGCCCAGCTTAAACTTAAACCTGGTCATAAGCTTGAAGAGTCGGCGGGCTACAGTGACTATTGTTTTTTGCTCGCCGCACATACACGCGGAGCATAACAGTTGGGCTCATTGGCTGCCGGCCAATCCGTCGGTTTCTCCTGCTTTTTTCTCCTCCAGAGATCGATCGAAGCCGATCGTACGAGGCCTCGGCGCGGGAGAACCGGTCGACTCGGCTTTTGAATTCGCCTGGCTCGATTCGGCCAATCTTTTTTACGAGCCGATAACTCGCCCCGAATGGTCGTGGCTCGCGCAGAGCAAGTTTCGGGTATATGTTGGAGGGAGGAGGGCGCTAGGGACGCGCGCCCATCTTCTTACGCTTGGTTACTTCGCTTAACGACGTTTAAATTCTATTAACAGGGGGAAGAGCGACGAGTGCACAGTGCGCCTGACAACGACTTTTGTAAGAGAGTAGATTAGGTTGCTGCAGCAACTTCCTCGCTAAGCCTAAAGCGTCTGTATTTTGCTGGCAACTTTTGCTTGTGATTTCGAAGCTGCTTTTTGTATTCGATGTCGTTTCGTCGACTTCTTAACTTGACTTCGTGTTCGGCGAATAAGATTTTAATGAAGCAGCGAACGCGCTTGAGAACATCCGATTACGGACCTGCCGCACCTGGAAGGCGATTACAGTGACGACGACTTTCTTTTGTGTTCTTATAAGAATCTACAGAAAGGACGTTTGCAGGATCTTCGGGGTCTGAAGGTAAAATTTAATTCGCCAATAAATCGATTTAAAAAAATCAAGTATATTAATGTTCATATTTGTTTTGTACTTGATGAAAAATACTATTCATGAGGGAAGAAATTAATATGTTTTGATAAAATAGGCACGTTTTTCATTAAATTATTCCGAGTAAAAAGTTGAGCATGAAAAACTTGAGAAACTCAATTTACCGTTAGAGCAACAAGCAGCCGGGAAACTCAATCCCGGTCAGCCGCAAGATCATAAATAAAAATCAGCCGATGAAAGAAAGCAAAAAGCAAGCGCATCTAAAATACTTTCTCAACAAACTACTTAACCGCATAACGCGCGGCTAGCTACGTCAAGTCTGCTTCGCGACACCTGCGGCGTAGCTTACCGCGCCGAGTAATTTCGCAAAAAAGCAGCGCGGTGGCGAGAGCCAGCGCAACTACGCGGCTGGATTGTAAATCGGCGTCGTGTCTGCGCCGCGCGGACGTGACGCAAATTGCGAGGGCCCAAATGAGAAAAAGCCCGGAGAGCTCGTGCTAAGTAGTCTTTGTGTAATGGCTCCCCCGGCGTTTTTTCGCGCTGTAATAATGAGCCCTCCTACGCCAGCGCAAATAAAAAAGCCGGAGAGTTGCAGGCTTATTTGCATATAAATATCGCGCGATCTTTTCGCTTTGCAGACGTCGAAAGGGAAAAGGGACAGGGCCAAGGCTAGGCCGGATAGGCGAGAGGGAGGAAAGTTTGACATGTAAATAAGGAGGCTTGATTCGACGAGCTGCTGCTGTGCGGGGAACGCTTGCCTCCTCTTTCTCCGCTTTGATGATTCATTCAGAAGAGGAGAGAGAGCCAATTCAGTACTCTGTGTGTACGTGCGCGAAGGTCAATTTAATTTTTCGCCAGAGTCGGTGCGGCTGTACCAACCTGCGTACTTTAAAGGAAATACGCCAGTTTGTTCCTGCGTTTAAGCAAGAAAGTTTACGCTCGAGCGCTGCAACTTTTTTCTTCATTGTCAAGTCAAGGAAGTTTTTAATAAATTCATCACAGATGAGAAAAGTACTCGAGAGTTTAAACGAAAAGCTTTTAAAGCTTCTCGATGCAAATTAAAAAATTTAATGACGCGAAAGGTACTAAATCGTATTTACATTTATTATACAATGATAGAGTCTGTTTTCGAATTTAAAAAAGGCAAAAGTCTCTTTGTAAGTCACAGTCGCTGAGCCGTTCGGCTTTTGAAAAACTTTAACGAGACACTGCAAATCAGTAGTTGGCAGGCCAGCTCAAAGCTTGCATAAGTCTATGCGCGCGCGCGCGCGAGTTAACTTTGGCGTTGCGCGCATGCGCCTTGAAAGAGGTCATTGCGCCGCGCGCTGTCGCTTTTGCACTTCCAATCCGCCGCGAATTGCAAAACACGTCGATATTTTTTCAAAACATCGGGAATTCAACGTCGACGCGTGAATGAAGCCTCGAGCTTAATTGATCTAAATTTATGCAGAACGAGCCGTAAAGCGTCAAGCTCGGCTGTCGATAGTTTTAATAGCGATATCAAATTCAAAGGAGCGATTGTAAAGTCAAGGGGAGGAATGCACGCGCGAGCGCAGGCTTAAATTTATGTGGACACGAAAATTATGGACAATTAAGTTTCTATCAAGAGTGTGCGTTCCGAGAGATTTTCTCAGATAAGGCATCCCATTAGCAAGGTATATATAAGCCTTATACACCTCAATTGTATTATCGTTGTATCGACACTGACAGGCGAGCACGCGCCCAACGAAAATTAATCGACCAAACGCATACATTCTTCCAGACACACGCGTGCTGAGCGAAAGTCGCCGGAAATACTAAATCCCTCCTTGCAAGAGTGCATGTCGCGGAACTGGCCCCCGCGGCGAATTTAATGTGCGCTCGTCGATGCGCGCGGATGTGTATCGTAGGTAGGAGGAGAAAGAGGAGGAGGCTGTCTGGCGAGAAAACGAGACGCGCTGGGTGTTGGCCTGCACTCATGGACGAGCGGGACTTTCGCGCATCAACCGACACTGACAATGAAGGAGGAGAGATATCGGGAGAATGTATTGATGTTGCGCTAGTGGATATTGATGAATTAGCGAATTAGTAGAAGATCCTTGAGATTTTAGAGATTTTCACGCCTCAAATTTTAATATTTAATGTGCAAGAATCGTTTTGAGAAACGAGAGATGCATTTTAGCTTTCAAGTGTGAATTTACGCGCCTTAAAATAGTAAACGCCATGTAATTAAGTTGTAAGGTAGTCCGAGTAAAATGTGACAAAAATTACAACAGAATTACTTGGGAGATCTTATCAAAAACAAGATTGGAAAGAAGGAAAACATTAGAGAGCCGAGAGAAGCAGGTTTTACTGGCGGACCGACACTCACAATTAGTTGGCGCGTAAAATTGTCCTGCCAATACATACGGAAATGAGACAAATGAAATACGGCGCGTGAAATTCCTTCGTTTGTCGTAAAAGCGATTTCGCCGGCCGCACAAAACCCGCTTGAAAAATATTTTAAACTTAATGAGAGCTGCAGTCAGAACGGTCCATGCATCCAAGGCGAAAAGGAGGAGGTCCGGTGCAGCGTTTGCGAGACAGGATTTATCTCGAAGGGTAAAATCCTTCTCTCAATACACACAATGAATCGATTATTAAATCGCGCGTCGTGTCTCATAAACGAGTGCTTCTTGCCCGCAGCGGTCAGAGGTAGGGGGGGGGGGAACGGGCGCATTAGCCGGCGGCTCTTGCTCATTGCACAGGAAATGGAGTGTCCGCGCGATCGTTTATATAAAGCCTGAGCAAAAATGCATCGAGACTGATGAGGCGATATATGCGCAGGCGACCGCGAAGAGCAAATGAAGCGCGCAAAGGGAGGAGGAGAGAAAGAGTGGACGGGGGGAGGGAAGAGATGAGCGTCGATTAGCATTAATTTATCTTGCACGGCCGCTGCGTACAATAAAAATCGAGCCCGAGTCGCCGATGTGTAAAGCCGCGACGACGAAGAAAGGAGGAAGAGGAGTAGCCGGCTGCTGCTGCCGCTGCTACGGCAGGCAGAGAGAAAAACGACGTTGGCGGCGCGGTTGCAACGTCTTCCTCGCGGCGACGGAGCCACTTAGAGGAGAGGGAGAAAGAGAAAGAGAACCGGTCCCGACTTATCTAGTTTTCTCGTATTATGCGTGCAAGGAAGAGAGCAGAGACGCGCTGTTGCTGTTGCTGTTGCTGCGTGCGCTCCGCATTAGGCCAAACGCGCTGCCGGCTACGTAGGCGTTGCTGCACGTTTTCCACCAATCTTTTTCCAAGGGACGACTTTGTTTCTGCGGCTTTCTTTTCAGAGATCCAGTACTTATTACGGATGTGCCATTTTAAATTTAATTGGTACTTAGAGCGAGTACTTTAGGCGGAAACTCATACTAGTTAAACTAATACTTTGGAAATCTTGTAGTTATGTAATTTTATAAAATATATTTCAGTATAAATATTGTTTAATATGCTAAGTACAAAACAACAGACGCGGAAGCTTATTCTTTATATGATGAAAAAAAACCAAATACTTATTTAAAAATAATCTGGCGTTAATGATATATAACTTCATAATTATTCTTGGCTAATTATTTTCATCCTATCAAAAGAGAAATTGTACAAGGAAATTCCGGCAATCAACGACAGATGTAAGCCCCGAGCGAACAAAGAATCTGTATTAATACAAAGGCTGTTGCGTACGTGTGTTTTTGCGAGAGTCGGCGGTCAATGAATTGCGCAACCGTTAATTAGTGTCAACGGCGAGGGAAGGAGGCTTGGCAACGCCGAAAAGTGCCTCCAGCTGTTCCGGGACTTTTAACTGCCTCCTGCACTTGTCTTGTAATTATCACCTCGAGAGAAAGAGCATTTTGCCCCCCACGTGCATGATGGCTCTCTTCCCTTTGTCGTCGCCCGTAAAGCCCGACTGACGTTCGTTTGTTCCCAAAATATAATATGATAGCATTGGAATCTTTAAAACAAACAGCAAATATCATTTATGATTATTATCGGTGGAAATACATCAAAACGAGAATTAATCAAAATTTAATAAAAATTTAAATGCCGAATTGAAGAATAAGCGACGGAAATATGAATAAAAATTCGTTGAAACGTTTTTTTTATTTCTATATAGATTTGATAAGAAGTCGAAGAAAAACAAAGAGACGTGAAAAATGGCACGTAGAATCGTGTGCTTGTGACAAAATACGTTATCCGAGCGTAGCACTTGAGCTTGGTCGGAGGGGAAAAAGTGGAAAGGAAAATATATTCTTATTTGAAAAGGTGCCAAGAACAAAAAAGAGCGCTAGAAAATGCGACGAGAAAATAATAAAAGTAGAAATTTATGTTGCAATTAGTTTTACGATCTGTCCTTAATATAACTTTTTTGCTAAAAATTTACGTACCGTAATAACGCCGTAATAAAACGAATTAAACATAAAATTACCACATACATTAAAAGACTCGCCAGTATAACTCCGTACGAAATAAGCTACTCGAGAAAAAGCCGTGCGTTTGACGAAAAAAAAGCCCATTGGCCAACGACATTCAATTCCTAAGTATAGCAGGCACGTAGCGACGATTCGGTCAACTTTATTTGCCGCTCATACACACACGTATCCACCCCGCATCTCGAGACATCAGCGCTCTTTCACTTACGCCCGGAGATATCCACACCCCCGCGGTAAATGCGAGCGCGGGGCGCAAGCAGGCAGCCTCGCGATCGGGAAACAGGAGACAAAGGGATGTTCGTCTGGGGCTACTTACCGCTGTCATCGCTTCTCTCGGATAATACGAGAGGGAGGGAGAGAAAAAAAGATCCATCCTGCTCCTTTACGGGGGCTCTCCAGAATTCTCACTGCGCGTCCTGCGGTTTCGCGCACCCCAACCTCGTCACATAAAGCCGCCTTCATTTCTCTTCTATTGCCTCCTGCTACTCCACCTTTCGGTACTACTGCTCCGTGGCGTGTCTCCGGGCGTATCCGTATTTTTCTATTTTCGGAAGCTCTCTCATCCTAAGGTGTGGCACCGGTTCTTATCTTTTGTTTTTAAGAAAAGTCGTTGTTTTCGATTGGGCGTGTATAGTACGATTTGAAATCGTCGTCTGGGCTTACTACTTTATTAGAGCAGTTATTTAGATATTTTTAATCGAGTGACTAATGAAACGCTCATTTTAAATCTTATCTTGAAAGTAGAAAGCGATATGGTATGGTCGGACAAGTTTATTACTATTACGTTCGAGTCCTTCCAATGTAAATTTATTACTATACTGCTTTATGGCCTGATATTTAAGATAGTTAAAACTTCACTTTTATTATTTTGTCAATTCATTCGTCATTCCAATAAAATCTACAAATGAAATCTTTTATGGCAATACCAATTCTTGTTTTCAATCTGTATAAATAAGATATCTCTATCCCATTTCACCATTAACGCAATAATGTCAAAATCACAAGCATCGAAGTCGTAAATTCAAAGTTTTAAGTAACACGATACACGTGAAAGATTATTTTCGTTGGACAATCGTGGCCATCGTTAATGGGGTGCACTTGGCAGGCGTGTTCAATCTTTGCATAATAGGGGAAATTAATGTTAGCAGCCGCTTGTGTCCAGTCCGCCTTTTGTCTTCTCGCACGAATTATTTCTGGTCGCGTGTATCAGAACGGTATAATCTCCCTAACGAGAGGCTCTTCTGAGAGTTCTAGGGGAGGACAGATCAGAGGCCAAATCCAATAAGTACAAACGCCTATTGGATTCAGCATGGCCGGTCCTTTACAAGCCAACGGGCCGATGAGCCAAATTTAGATTCAATGGGACAATCGTAGTCCTTGTGCTCGGCTGATGATCCTGCCTTGCTGTTTTGTGGGTAGAATACATAAGATTTAAGCAAATTATTAAATATTAAAAAAAAATTAAAAACGCTGAATAAAGATTGATTAAAATAACGGATTAAAGTAAAATTTTAATTTGAAATAAAGAGAATCACGTGAATAATGTAAGTGTTGAGTTGAAGAAATTGTGCAGGTGTGTACAAAAGCTTAATCGCGAGTCGCGCGAGTTTTCCTCGTCACTCTCGTATAATCCTGGTAAACGACTCTCGACGGGCTAAGACACCGCTGAAAGAACTTTTTTTTATCCGTTGCCTGCATAACGAGGCGGTGAAAAGGATAAAGTCACCGTTTGTTGGTATTAAGATATGCCTTCATCTGTATTTTGTAGACATATGTATATTTGTCTTTGGGATACATATGAATTTAAACTTTTCGTTTAGTTTTTATTGTAGACGAATACTAACTTATACAAATATTATAAATATTATTTAAATGTCAAAAATAGTAATAATCGAAAAATGAATTAAACAATAGACATTGCACATTTGGGTAGTCACGGAAGATGAGAATTTCAATTGAATGAGATGAACATGAGAATACGCGGTTAAGCCAAGTGTACATGAGAAACGAATCGTACCCGTGAAACTTGAGAGCTCGATCAGTGGTAATACAAGAAATCGCTCGAAACTATATTCATTAATCTATTACATAGCTGTAAGAGATACAGTCGCGAAACCTTAGAACGAACCGACGCTACAAAAAAAAAAACGAGAACACCGAGTCACGAATCTAAATTAATAGTGGATTGTTTGAAAACACAAAACAGCGACTATCATCTCATCGCCTCGGATTTTCCTCAAATCAAATAGTATATCCTGAAAAGAGGAAGAACAGATCCAGCTTCGTAGACGGCTCAAACTTTTTCCCCCGTAGCTTCTGAATTCAGACAGCGTCTTGGCGAGAATGTGCAGATGGCAGTCAGGTTCTGGTTGAGTGAAATACCTTGTTACCGAAGGATTCCCCCAGTTCCGCATCTATATGTGAACTACGTGCATTCGCACGCTCGCGAGCGCCGAGGGTTCGATATGACTTTTTCTTGTAAGACGAGGAGAGAGAAAAAGTGAGCGAGCGAGCGCAACACGAGCGCCGCTACTGCTAGCTCAACCCTGCGGAGGAGGTTGGCTTTTTACATTGACTATTATCCCGTATTTCTGGCTCTTCTCTTTTCCTCGCACACTCTTTGGTCTCTTTCCACTTTTCTCGGGATCGTACTTTCGTTTTATCGTTACGGGTGCAGTCTCTAAGTGTTTCCGCTTGAACTGACCAATTCTGTCTTGAATAAAAATAGTTCTAAAATTTTGTAAGCTCACATTTATTTACATATATTTAAATTCTATACTTTTCTATCCAACTATTTTTTTGTAAAAGAACTTGTAATATATCTTTTCCGACTATTTTCCTCAATTTTTGCTTCGATCAGAGTCAAATCCCTTCTCTAATTTTGCTCTACCACAAAACTCCCTTGGCCAAATTTCCGTATCGCCGGATCCGCTCGCGTGATTCGACCATGCAAATCTTGGAGGATCGCAGAGTGGCGGGTTCTATTCGAAACCGATGAACCGCAACGACGACGACGACAACGACTACTGCCGCACTCTCACCGCCCTGCAGAATTTCAAATCTCGTCTTTCTTCGAAGCCGCAAAGGAAAAAAACGAGCGACAGAGTACGAGGGGCGACTGTGAGAGGGAAATTCGTAACCGCTTGCGAGACGATATAAATAATTTTTTTTCAGAGGACTCTCGCATTTTTTATGCGCAAGTGATTTTCGCCCAAGAGTGTATTCTGCGCCGGGAAGTCTTGCTTTGTCGCTCTTTGCAAAGATAATTTATTTACTGAAATATTCATGGTTCTTCTTTTTCTACAGAGCAGAATCTCACAGACCTTGTTAAATTATTTTTCTGCGAGAAACGAGTTTTCTTATTCTTGGGTATAGACACACGTAGAAAGCTGACGTTGCCATTTGGCATTAATATTTATACCTAGTTAAAATCATTTTGCATGAACTAAATCAATTTCATCGCGATTCTATTTTTAGTAAAACGCAAACCGTAAAATGACAGTCCAAACTAGTTAAAGTGATATTTAGCATTTGATGTCATATTCAAATCTTAGAATTCATGCATTATTAAAGTTGAGGAACTAAATTTGTACGTTTCACTCACCACAAGGCAATTGACATTTCTGTCAATCTACATTACTGCGCACAAACAGTTCACTATGCTTACCTGTAACAAAAATAGTAAAATTTAGTGTAAAAAAACATAAAAAGTGCAAAAATTAAATCTACAACGCTAGGTAAAAAAAAAAAGTATCGAAGGCGCTGTCTCGGCTTTTCTCTCTCGTCTTTTCTGGCGCGCGCGCGCCTGCACAAAAGGCAAAGCACCCGCGGGCACGCGAGAATGCCGATGACCTGTTGCGACTTGGCGCGCGAGAGACGCCGTCAACGCGTTAGAAAGGTGTCTGTTCGCGGCAGCCGCGGAAAGAACACATCACGTAACGCGGATTCATTTACAAAACCCGTTTATCGCCGCCGACAACGACGTCTCCTTTCGCGATGTGTACGTGCGCACGGATTTATGTAGCTGAGCGGCGGCACGAACAAAAAATGGATTTATTGTATGTTCTAATGCCGCTGCTATACTTTAGCGCGCGCGTTCCGGTTCGATATTCGACGGGCGCATTCAGAGCTTGACGATATGAACATATGTATAAAGAAGCAGCAGCGTTGCAATGTATGAAAGCTGGCCTCTACATCTTGCTCGGAACGTTTATTGCTGGCAATTTAGATAAATCATTTTATTCGATGAATACATTAGAGATTATTGTTGATTTACAAGTAATACGCCGGCGGTGTAACGAACTTTCTACAAGCTCATGGGACGGGAGAGTCGTCATCGTTTTGCAACTGGGAGATGTCGAGGGTAAAAAAGGAGTTTCGCGCGCTTGAAAAGTCGGCCAAACGTGATGCGATGATTTTGAGGTCATCGTCACCCGCTGCGCGAACGTATAGAGAAAAAGAAGAAGAGCCGCTCGTTTATTACACACATACACACGTATACGTATATAGTCGACGAGCGCGCGTTCACGCCCCTTCGACGACTGGTTCTCGCGCATTTTTTAATGCAGATGTTTTCACGCTCGATTAAGGAAAGTATATAGGAATGAATAAAATTGTGGCAATAAATAACTTAGTATTTTTAAAATAATATCTTGCAAAATGCATACTGATTTGTAAATGAACCATTTTATAATCAACGAAATTGAGACTTTTATTTCTGAAAAAGGCATCGACCGGCAAAAGATTCACTCGTTTCAGCATCGCTAGGTGTCCATTACGCCAGAGCAGCTAGACGTCGCGCGTGCCCCAAGCTCGAACGAAGCAGTTTACTTTCGCGCAATTACGCACGCAGCGCGTCTCGTGCGCGATCTTTTCTTCGTCGAACCGCATTAATGACGAGCGTGTAGAGGCGTATAAAACTACGAGCGCACTGACACTTTACCTTTCATTGCGCGTCGAGATTGCTTCGGGCGAGTGCAATTGCTTCGATGCTTTTATTACTGCAATGCGAAATCATTGAAAGGGATTTGTTGAAAGAGTAATTTTTCAATTTTTAATTTTCTTTTAGAAATCGTATTGTATAACGCGATGAAGTAGTTATTTTGTAAAGTGGCTATTACTCGTTACATCAGAGATCATCGATACGAGAAATCCGAAACAGATTTTCACACAGTCAATTGAAATTCGAAATATTTTATCAACAGTGTTATCAGCAAATTTCCATACGCGCGCATATATAATTTGGCGCGTAAAATAAAATGATTTTCTCTGAAGCGACAGGCGACATCGTGTGAAATTAAATCGCCGCGATGCACCCTGGCCATTTTACAATTTGTAATCGCATTATTATCTCTTCCCCATACAAAATTCATTTTCCGAATAGCCCGATGGAGCGTAAAGATAAATGCGAACCTGCTCTACCGGTTTACTACGTAATAACCCGCATCGCAAAAAAGCCCTTTGTATATGCGTATCTATCTGATTTTCAGAAAAAGTGCCTTTTGCAGGGGATTCTTGAAAAATCTGGCAGTGCATGGAGATGGAAAATTTGCGAAAAGGTATAATCACATAATGCATGATTCAAGCGAGACACGTAGCCCATTGTGCTAATTGATGGGATAACTGACACGGGACAGCAGCCCTCAGAGAGAATGGCAACATAGGATGCTTTTTTGAAAAGAGAAAAATGACAGCGTATAAATAACTTTGTTGTCACATGATTGCATTTATCAGTTTGTTTAATAACCCAGTAAAAGAGTCCTTATTTTTTCCTTTTTTAGATGAATTTAATTTTAATGAATAAATTAAATTTATTAATTTAACTAAACTAGTTTAAACAATATGGTTCGGTAATATAGTATAATGTCCCCAGTGTGCAACTTTATAGATACTCGTTCATGAATGTATATATCGTTAGAGGCCAATGAACTAATTCCAAGTTTAAAGCAAAAAGCATCTATCCGCCAGATACTTGAAGCCTTCAAAGCCATCAAACGTATATAAAACGAGCGCGCGGAAACGAGTCTATCCATAAAAGAAAACGGGCCGACAGATCCAATGAGATTTCCTCGTCTCTTTACCCACACAGATCAAAAGCGCAGCAATCGGATTCGCGCACTAGGAGGAAGAAATTAAGTGACGAGTCACGTAGTAGGCGCGTGCGGCTACCCTTCTCTTCTTCTCTCTTCCTCTCTTTCTCTCTGGGCGCGGAAAATTGGAGCCCTTTGAACCTGTCAGTCGCGAAGGGCTGCTCCCCCCAGCTCGCAGCGAGATTTTTTCTTCATTCTCCCAGCTGCTTTACGTGCGACAGCCTGAGCTGCTCACTATTCGTACGTAATCAAGCAATAGTTTCCGCCTGTCTTTCTTTGCGTGCACTCGTTAATACCGCTTTGCTGATGGACGAGGAGGAGGAAACGTTATGCGTATTACGAGCTGTCACAGAAAGCTCGAACTGTTTAGCGAATCAAATGCACATAAAATTTCCTAGCTTCTATATTTTTGATCTTCCAAGTGAAATTATAAAAAAGAACGTTATAACGTTATGTTGGACGTAGGTATATATATATATATAAATAAATTTTTTAAAACAATTGAATGTCCTTTATTAAATTTTCGATTATTGCATGTATTTCTAACTATGAATTTTCGGGCGCTCCTGCTGTATCAACAGCTGTCGAATCCGATCCAGATCGTTACAATACCAGATTTGACGGTATGTATCCCTTTGTCCGTCGCGACAATGGACGAGGCGAGGGGGTGCGTCGCCGATTGCCGAAATAAAAGTGTCAACTGCAGAAAAAAAGAACTGACAACGGCGCCCCTGCCATAGCCGAATCCTAGAATCGTCGTAATTGGCATCGGATGGGGACGAAACGTTTTTCCATCAAACGGCTCAATTCACTGGATAGACAGTTTTGATTGTACTATTATTCGAAACATTTAATTTTGTACAATTAAAGTAATCTGACTTGGCCAGAGAAAAAGGTGGATTTCACTTAATTTCGATCTGTATAATAAAATATTTTTCAGTTTCCATAAAGTCAGGCTGCTGAATCGATTTATTTACTTGATTGACTTCTATTTACTTATCAGATGCACGCTCAGCTCTGGCATTCTTTATTTAAGCCGCCGCCTAGCGATCATATGGTCCGATAAAAATCATTCTCATTGTTTAGCCGTCAATACGAGCAGTCCGCAGGCCACCTGTAAAAATGCATCGTTCTAAAGCCCGCGAGAAATTCGATCGGCAAACGAAAAACAATGAAAATAACTTTTCCATCCCCGCAGCAGCACGTAATCATTAGTTCCATTAAAGAGCGAGGGAGATTGCAGGGCAGCTTTCGAATAACAGTAATTACGCGCGAGCAAATGAGAAAAAGTGTGGAGTGCATTGTCGGCAATGCACTGGCGCCGAGAGTACACATAACTCTCTCCCTCTATCTCTCTTTCGCTCTCCCTCGACCCGTTCAATCGATATTTATACGAGTGCATTTTTCGTAAACGCGAGGGAGTGCACGGACTGTTGCTGTTGCGTAATTTGATTCGTAGATCTCAGTGCGCTAGGAATCAAAGAGCGCCGTCCTGTTCGAGCTATACGCGATATAAGTGAACAGAGTAGAGGCGGCGACGGCGGCAACGACTTATGTAACTATACTCCGGCTGCAGTGTGTCCGTTTGCTCTCTATACATGTAGAGGCGCCGATAGACGAGAAGCGGTATTGGTAGGGCCTGTGACAACGCGTCGAGACGTTAAGATGTCGCTCAACTCTGCGTGGGTGGATTGAACAGCTTGCGCTGGCTTTAACAGAGATGTTTTTGTTGCCGGAAACAGACGGAATATTGACTAGCTAGCATAGTGGTTTTTATTTTTATATAAAATATATAACGCTGACATTTATTTTTCACTCTACATTCATATTCATGTTAAAATCAACACCATTAATAATAAAATAAATACACGATGTTTAAAGTTTATATAAAAGAGTATAATCAAATAACAATGAAAATTAATGTTTGAAAAATAAAACATAAAAGAGTATTTAGCTGAACTTGCGAAAAAACAATGATACGTTGAAACGTTCGCTTGGATAGCTGAAAATTGAAAAAATGATCCGCCGGCCGGCCGGCCGGCGAGCGAGATACTTGCGGGGCTTGACTAGCGCGAGCGAGCGCGGGAATCGTTTTTCCGCTCGCGCGCCGCTCGTGATACTGTAGTATATATAGCTGCAGTACATAGTAGTCGTAGGTCACGTCTAGAACGCTGCGCGTTATCTAAGCGACGAGCCGGCGTGCGCTGTACGCTATTTTTTTCTGCGATTCAAGAGATTATTTCCGCACAAATGTGAATAGAGCTCGTTTTTTTATTTTTTGTCGAGAAATTATTTTTTCCGGATAACAATCAAACCTGGAGTCTGTAATTGCGGGCTCGGCAGATTTATGCTTCTGTATATCTGCTAATCATTAGGAAGAATCTCATGCATCATCGGATAGAAAGAGAGTGAAAAGAGTAAGACCGGCAGCTTCGGCGGGACTAATAACGCGGTAAATCACGAGCGGCTCTAAAGCCAAGGCCCGAATAATCCTCCCTCTAGCACCACTAAATCATTCGACACTGCATATTCCTTCGAAGAATCTTTCTGTTTCTCTGGTTCTCCTCTGGAAAGCACGAGGCTCTGCACCAGGTGTAAAACTTTCAAGTTAAAAGGGAAAAGAAGAATGTCGAAAGCAAGCAAAAACCACATAGCGGAGCAGTTTCCGCGCGTCAGTATATTGGCGCAACGATAAAGATAGCCGGCGGCGGCGGCGCGCCGTTTATCTGGCATCGAGTAGGAGGAAAGGCGTTTGTGTGTGTGCATATGATGTATATGTACGCGCAGATCGCATGGGAGCGAGCGTTGAGTAAGCTAGGCGCGTGAACAAGAATAGAAGCTAGTAATAGGCGCCGCGGCTGCTGGCAGATATTATATGTATACTGACCTAGCCTAACGTGCGTCGTGGCCGACCCTGACGCGCGAGCGACGACGCACCGGCGGTCGTTGACTGATTATTATGCATTCGCAGAGCGACTCGGTATGTGTTGAATGTGTGCGTGGGTGTGTGCGCGCGCGCGCCCGAGTGTGAGTGTCTTTACGAGTTGCCTATGATTCTAGCGTGCCTATAAAGATATAAACGAGTCGTCGAAATGCTCGCTTTTGTTGAATGTTTTTATTTAACTTTTTCAAATCTTACCGAGCGATAAGTAATATATGATTTGTGTAAGTAATATATGACTTGTATATAGTTTTGCATTTTCATTTAAGCTTGCAAAATTTTCTTTTATTAAAAATATCTCTTTATAAAATTGTAAAAAAAACTTTGGATGCAACATTCTGTACTAAGGAATTTTTTCGCAAATTTTTATTTCAATTTTTGTTTAATTTTTATTCTAAAAGTGTAATATAATTAGTTGGAAATTATGAAATTCCGGTTGGTAGAATAACTGGCAGCGCATAGCGTTTTAAAAGCGTATACTCTTTTAAATTTTGTGAAATTTATAGTTGATGTAAAAATTATTAATTATATATTTAGAAATCATTTTCAAATCGAAGCCATATTTAGTAAAATCTCGAAGAACACGTAAGACTAAAAAACGCCTTCATAGTAGAATCTGGGTAGAACATCAGTGAACAGAGGCGGAAGGGAGGAACGGTTTTAAAGGAGAGCCGCGCGAAATTCGGCTGAGTAGTGTAGCAGCAGTCGGACAGTTGCGTTCGCTCGAGTGATTAAAATAAATTTCGTAGCTATGCGCGCAAACAGCAAAGTTTTAATGGCTCGCGCTTAAGTCGGACTCTCTGGGGCTGGCTTGACTGGCACGTAAATTTATGGCGCACCACGGAGCGCTTGTCTTAGTATGTATATGTTTATAGCCGGGCGCGGTGACCGCCTCGGCGACTCCTCTTCAAAGATCTCGGCCTTTCCTATTAGCATTGTTACGATTCTTCGAGGTACGGGAACGGTTTAATTTTAACGGAATTGAAATCGCGCCATGTGTTAACGATTTGCTAAATAACGGGCCATTTTAAGACTAAATCTAGCCAAACTTTTTTAAATTTAGGACTATCTACTTTATTCACAATTTCTTTTTTTAGAAAAGTTTTCTTCAAACTAATTTCATTGAAATAAAATTTAAAGTATCCATTTTAATCAACCCGCAAAGTAGCCTATACAATAATATCCAGGACTGCTATTCAGCATGCTGAAGGGGTAGGATCGCGTAGTACAATAATACGAAGTCGCGCGTGAAGTAATTAAAGCCGCGAGGTGGCGAGGCCGCGGCACGCATGAACTCGCGCGTATTGAGCGGAAATTAAAAAGTTCGCGAAAGTTGTAAAAGGGGCGAAGGAGACAGAGCGCGACCGGCTCAAATCGAGGATATTTAGAACAAAGGGAAACGACGACGTCGACGACGATGACGATGACTACGAATTCCATTTTCGTGAACGCGCGCCCACTCAAGAGAGAACAAGTGGCAAGTTTTCTCGTAATTCTTATTGGTTAGGAAGCGGAGAGAGCGAGCGAGTCGGCCGCGCCGAGGCGGTTAACCATAATTGAATAGCCTTGAACCCCAGACGGCACGTCCCGTCTATATTGCGCGATTGTCCCTGCAATATGCTCTCTCTCTCTCTCTTTCTCTCTTGGGCTACAGCGACACTTGGCAGCAACATTATCGTAAAAATACGCGCACAGTTTCTCGGCGCTTTGCACTAATATGAATACAGGCTGCTAGAAACGTTTTGCGAAAAATGAAAGGTTTCTTGGAGTGCGCCAAGAAAAAATATTTTTCCACTGCCCGTTATAATGAAATATTACTTTTAACATATTTAAATTCAAGCAATTAAAGATTTAGTACAATATGAGCCAAAGCAATGTAGTAAAGATTCATGTATAAAAAAAGTTTCTTGTCATATTGAAAATAGAATATTTTCATTACTTTCAGAACACAAGAACGTTGTCATAAAAATTCTCTTCTGCATCTCGCACTTCATCTTATTGCGAAATGAATTTCATTCACAATATTAAACCCCATCACGGCATGTTTAGCATATAATATACATCAGAGTTATTCAATGTGACTTGGCATATTTAGCTATACACTGTTATAAAGCGAACTACCTGTATCTCTTCTAACATGAACAGAAATCAAGCGATCTCATCCGAACCCCTTCGAATAAGCTCTTTCATCGGGAAAGAAAAATTATTATTTAAGCAGCAGTAGCTCAGTGGCATCGCAGCTACATCAAAGTTCAGCGCTGTTTGTTACAGACTTTCAGCTTACTTAATCGTTCCTAATTGGATTCGCAAGGCTCGCTCTATAGGTATACCGAATGTTTAGCCGCGCAGATATACAATTTGCTCCTGCAAACGAGCGCGACTAAATCAAGGGATTCGACTTGTGTATTATATGCTTGAAAAGGAACAGTTCCGAAAGCACTGCTGCGTTATGTCGGAGACGAAGCCGTGATTTTATGCGCGGACAATAAAATGATATAAGACTGAAGGTTACTTTAGTAGCTGTTGTTTACGATATTAAGCATGTACGATTGAGTGAACAAATGTATCGTAAAAGGATGATGGTTGAAATAATTTATTGGACAATTAAAACATTGCATATTGTTACAGCTATAAAATAATTCTTCATAAACAATGAGTCATATATATTTAAATATGCTTCTTTATAATCTAATCTACATGAATTCTCGAACATTCAAAGTATCAGAATTTATTTGACAATGGTCAATTTGCCATATGTATATCTTTTTTATTGCTTTATTCAAAAGTCAAATAATATTTGAAATAAAATAAATTAAAAAAATAGTTTTCTTAGATACAATTTAAACTCCCGAACTTAAGTTCATTCGAATGTGCTGAGAAAAATTACTTTTTAAATTATTTTATTTAAAAATCTCATATAATGGTTATTGCCAAAATATTGAGTGCCAGATTATTGCCACCTTTAAATCTAAACTATAGAT
>JAPYZA010003646.1:0-31648 GCA_030522685.1 Eupelmus azureus | reverse complement strand
TACCCATATGAAAGAGCGATAAAGCACATAAACAAGTCTTGCGGTAGGAGATTAGCCAATAGTGCGACATTACAGCGTCTGTTTTTCGCGTATAAGAGTGACAAAGCGGCGCGATTATCGGCGAGTTAGTCCCCCGAGAGAGCCCGAGAGAGAAAAAGCGAGCAGTACGAATATCGTAGCGAAATTACGACGCAGAACCGAGCAGACTACATATACGCAGAGCCGCAGCAAGAAGCACGAGAAAGTACAGTAAGAGACGGGGGTTGCGTACGTATATATAGGTAGGACGAGGCGCTCGGGACCTCTTCCGAATTAACTACCGAAGCCGCCTCCTTGCCGCAGCCTCGTTTTTCAAAGCGCTCGAGCGAAACGCCCGCACCTGCGCGAGTAGCTCTCTCCGCATTTGTCGCTATAGTCGCAGCTTGGCTCTCTCTCTGTCTCTCTCCCACGCGAGCGCCAAAGTAATTGGTCAATTTCAAGCGGGAAAAAAAGCGAGCGCGCCCGATTTATGCGCGTTACGCGCACGCCTCCTCTCTAAAGGTACGCACTCTCTACTCTCGCCCGTTTATACACTTTACGATGATGAGGCGATTTAGGGGCCTAATAAACGAGCGCCTTGTTAACATGCGACGGGGGGGCCTTCCTACGATAAGCGATTACATCGAAAATGACAGTTTTACCAGAGTGCCTGCCTGCCTGCTCATCGAAGCTCCTCTTTCCGATAACCCATATCCGGGATTACCGGGCTCGCAATTACCCAGCCCCGGCGTTTCGTGTTTATTATATATAAGATGCCGAGTTTTCGCGCCCGGGCTCGCAAAAGCTAGCCTTGCTCTCTCTCACTTCCCCCTTGCATATAAACTAGGAACGCCTCGTAAAATCGAAAGGGACCAAGTTCTCTGCTACGCAAGCGATGCTCCGGGCTCCAAAACGCCATACGGCTCCCACTACAGGGCTTTAAACTTCTTTATTCGATTTTATTCGCTGGCTAGAATAATATTTATTTGTTTCGCTCTCGATTTTACTTTTTACTCTCCCGCCAACGTGCCGGCAGATGCCTGTCATAAATGCGTTGGGGTCGTTAAATAAAAAACATTTCCTGCCTGAGTGATTTTCTTGCGTAATGCTTTTAGCCGATTAAAAATGAAGCTCGCATCGCCTTTAAAGTATTTTCATATATTATTTGAAACAAACGAAGAACGATTGAATAATATCCTTAGAAAATTATTTATTTAGAAAATTTTCTTAAATAAAAAACACAAAATAATCCTCAAATTATCAAGTCAACAAGCATAGCGCATTAATTGATTCTTCCCATTGAACAATGAAGATATTCGAAAAATGCGTTTCACCCTCGGGCTCGCACGCAAAGCTCAAGAGGCTGCTCGTGAAAGGGGAAATCCTCAGGCATCATAAAGACGACGTAACCCCAACGACAGTAGGCAGCGCATCATCGTACACTTGCGCGAGCCCTCGTACATCACATTAATGCGAGCGCTCGACGTATGCGCGCGCGGGCCCTCTCCTAACAATATTCGCGCTGGCAACAGTAGCAGACGCCGCGTCTCCAGACTGACACAATACCAAGCTCCGAGCAGAAATATATAAGGTATAAGCAGAGGCCTGCCACACCGTGATCGAGGCTACATTGTGCGCTCTAATCACGCCATTGTCTGCGCCAGCAGCGACGCCGAGATGACACTGTGACAACAGAGCCGCGCGATTGTTACTCCGCAACGTGTTTGACTTGCTCGCGCCTCCTTTACATATATAGCTTGCTGCTCTCCAATTTCTCGGCATTTTAGCCCGTCAATTTATTTGCCTGGCGTTATTCCATTAACAGTCTTACAATGCACTCCGAGCCAATAAACTCGTTTGTAGGCGCGATCATCGAGCATAACGCGTCTTAAGGCTGCGTAACGTGAAAATGTATTCTACACGTCTGACCGATTTGTCTGGAACAAGTGCGGACCGCGCGAGTACAGTGTAGCAGCATGCATTCTATTAATTACGAGAGTGCAAGCGCTGAAAAATCTCGAACGCTAAACACAGCCTGAACAGGAAAAGAAATTACGTGATCCATATTCATAGCCTCGCGTCGTTATCGCTATTACCATTATATTTAGCCGCAATTGCAGAGGCGCAAGCTGCGCGCTTCTCCAAGCGAATCCCGCGATGAATGAAGAAAATTTCAAGGCTGCATTATAGTAGAGATTCGCGGCTTTCTAACAAGGTCTCTGTATAGACGAGTAGCAGCGCGCGTTGCCGTTACAAATAGTCCCGCGCGATAAAAGAAAAAAATTGTCCATGTCTGGAATTATATATATGTGTAGGCGCAGGGAAAGCGCTGGCGGCGGCAGAAGGAAAGTCAAGGCCGCTGCCGCTGCAGCAGGTCGGCGGCGAGGGCGGCTGCAGCCGACGTCGTCGTCGTCTGCGCGCGGTTCGCTCACCCCCGCCGCCGCAGCCGCCGCCGCCGAGCGTACATATAGATATATGCAGGGAGCTCCGCCAGCGGCACCCACGGTCGATAAAATCGTCTGCGCGCCTGCGCGTGGGGCGGCGGCTCGAGGGGCTCGTCAGCTGCGCCATTGATCCTCATACCACCGCTCTCGAGCTCGCTCGTCTCTGTGTCTATACGTGTGTGCCGCCGCACCAGACTTAAAGAGGAAGCTGTAGAACGAACCTCGTTAATTTGCACCTTTATTTTCACGAATACCTTTCATTAAATGCATAGAAAATTCCTCTTTTATAGACTCCTGCGCTTACATCTAATAGCTTTTATTTTTTAATGCTTCTTTGTTTTTTCTTTCTTTTGTTTTACGAGCCTTTACGATGGTTATTTACTAATTTATTTATGTAATAGACCGAAGTTACGATGAAAATTATCACCAATAATAGAATATATCTTGGAATTATTTCATTGAATTTAATTGAAGAAACAAAGTTTGCATTTATTTTTTCAATATAACAATTGCGTTAAATAATACCGCATAAGACTATTCCAATTATTATGCCACAGTACTATTCCAAAAGCGAGCTAATAATTATACAACGTATTCGTTAATAGCTAGCCATTACAGAGTTTTCCCTTTGATAAACATAGATTGCAGCCACGTTATAAAGTGCAAATTTCTCTATCGAATCTAAGGGCTTGATCGCATACGTATATACTGTAGTAACGTTGTGCAGTAACCGCGGGTATCCCTCCCTGTTAATAACTTCCTACGTAACGCAACGCTGCGCCCGTTCCATTAGCCATGCGCTGATCGTTATTGATGGATTACGAATGGGAGGCTGCGTCGCTGATTGTAAGCTTCCCTTCTCGTTTTATTATTCGCTGGGCCTGCGCCTTTAACCCTTTTTCTCTTATTTGCACCGATCGGACGTAAATCCAGAACTGATTTATGGACTTTTTTGAGCGTCGCTTACTGATACTAAGATTTATTAACGGCCTGCTGAGAAGGCAAGAAAGATTTTTAGGCAAAAAAGTACTTATTTATAAGGATAAAAAGGAGAAACTAAAATTTTTGCTTATTTCATTCATGCGGTGGCTTTCCAAAAATAGTTTAATTTCATTAGTCGAGGATTTGATATTTTAACCATTAAACGTGAGCCCGGAGGAAACGAATTTAAATGTATCAGCTAGCTAATTGATTTTGTCTTGCTGCAAAGTAGTAATCAACTTTCTAGTAACTCTATGAATTTTATATGATCATAGTGTAAAATTGATTCAAAAAATGACTTAAACAGATATCGCAGAAAGCCAGAGAATTTTGATCTTCATTAATCATAAAATCTTTATCCCAAACTTTGATCCCATAGGCGTCCGACGCAAGAGTCACACAACACGGAAACAAAGAACGTGACGGCGTTTTAAAGCCGAGAAGCCGTTCCCCCGTCGGTGTATATATCCATGCAGCCGACGCGCTCGCGAGCAAGACGCAAAAGCAGTTGCGAAGCGACGCCGGGAAACAAGCAAGAAAGAGGAGAGCTTTAATAAAAGCAGACGACGGAGTCTGTCTCGTGTACACGTACAAAAAGCCCGGAATCGTGATGTCAAGGATCGAGGGAGAGTCAAGTGCACGTCGCTGCACACGGGGCCAGTACTCGCGGGAAACTGAGATTAGATCTGATATATATAGATGAAAGCCGTGTACATAGGATGCGAGATCCGAAACAAGCATTGGTTTAGATGTTGAAGAAAGTCGTTGCAACGCGAGACTTGACTGGCTGCTGCGCGCTCCTTTCAAGCGTCGTGAAGAGGAAACTCGAAGTTCATGTAGCGCCGATGCTTTTAGCTTTGTTCGGGCTGGGAAGTTGCCGACGACGATGAAGTTTTAATCGATAGCGTCTGGCGCGCGCACGGAAAAGGCTGCACACTCATCGAGGATTCGGCAACTTTTTCGGAAGCTACATTTGGCCTTGGCACACTAAAAGAAAGAAGACGAAGCCACTCGAAGTGTTGATTAAAAATTTGATAATTATTTATTTGAACCGAAAAGTCGAATTGAATAATAAAAGTAAACTTTATGCAAATTTGGCGTATTAAAATACTACATCTCGCTCATTGAACAATTTGATAACTAGATTGAGTCAATGAAGGAACAAAACAAGATCGAAAAAGCATATTGAGGAAAAAAGTTATGAATGGCAGTTGAGCAGAGTTCTTTGGATATACATATGAAGCTGCAAGAGGATGAGAAGGCAGAAGAGAATTTATTCGGCGCTTTTTTTTCGCTGCCGCGCTCTTTGGACGACCTTGAATGCGCAACTCGATATTTTGAGACGTCCATCTATATTCAGAAGAGGAGCGGCTAAATAAATTCGCAAACTCATTTAATCGACGGGTTTTAAAATGCTCTGAATTATTAAACGTATTCTGCTAACTGCTTATTATGCCCGAACTCGATTATTTCGCAACAACGAAGTAGCCCGGCTTGATATAAATATTCAGAAGCTCCAAAAAGAGCGAAAGCCGTATTAAAAACTGAAAGTATCAATTAACGTGGAAAAGAATCTCGAATTTTCCTTCGCAGAAATCCAGTGAAATTCAACGACGCGGCCTTGGGCAAAAAAGAAGAATCGAGAGCAAAACATGCGCGCTCGATCGATTATAAGCATCCCCGAGATACAGACACGTACTCCTCTCTCTTTTTCTCTCTCCTCGGCTAATCGTATTTAATTGAAAATTATCTGGCGATCCGCACTCTCCCTCTCTCTCTCTCTCTCTCTCTGTCTGTATCTGGTGCTGGCGCGCTATCAGGGCCGGCGTTCACACTCCTCGTAAATAACGCACACAATCTTTGGAGGCGATCGCCTGGCGCCAATACAATACGCGCGCCAAGCTCTCTCTCTCTCACTCTCCCGAGAGCGCCTTTCTTTCTGGATGGCAAATCGATCGCGCCTGCGGTTTACATCGCAAGGAATGCGAATTTCCGTGATTTTCTCGAAGAGTCGAGATATAAAGAACGTCTAGACGCCCACGGGCAAAACAAAAGAAAAATATGGCCGAGCGCCTCTCGCGTGTCATTGATACGTGGATCGTATGTATAAATAGAGAGAGAGACGAGAACACGGGAGATGCGAGCCGTCACGTTTCGTGTCGACCCGAAGAATAGACGACGACAGGAGATTTTCTTCGCGATGCGTTTCTTTCCGAGACTGGTTAGCTCTATGTGTGCTTCCTGTCAGCGAGAGAATAAATCGTTTATTTGTCCAAAGTATTTTCACTGACAGACGCGAGGAGGCATCGAGTTTAATTATGTTTTTCAAGGTTATCTCGTCTATCGAGCTTTTAATGCATATGCGATATTACAAAACTTATCTATATCTTAAGTATCTTTGCATTTGATAAAAAGAAAGAATCAAGATTCAAATTTACACTTTGCAATCAGATTCTGAAACACAAAGTGCGATTTTATTAAAGATTACGTTCAAGTTTCGACAAACAAAAAAGAAGTAGGCGCAAAATAAAGTAAGAGATGAAAAGAAACAAAAAGTGCGCCTTAAAATATTGAACCCTATGCAGTAAAAATTCCCCCTTCTCCCTCTCTTTCTCTCTATCTCACTCCTCGTTATTGAATAAAAATCAGGATCGTATCATCGAAAATAATGGCTTAATAAATCTTACGGATCATTGTCTCGACTTGAATGCTTCAAACCGCTGTTTCTTTGGCCCTGCCGACGTGACGCTCTGATACACAGTTTCTCCTCTCGGTGGATAATTTGCCTTGTCAATTTTCCAAAAAAACGACGACTAAAACTCATTACGAGACTCTAATTAAAACTTCAACATCGTCATTTCTCGCAACGGACTACTTAAAAACACTGTAACACCAAAAATTAAGATGCTCGTTAAACCGAATAATTCAATCATGTCTCAACGTGAATCGTCAATTTATGACGCATCCACAAAAATATTCAAACTGCTGCATTCATGTAATATTCTGAAGTTTTTGGTTTATTAACACAAATTGTCTGAAATTTTTTATTTCAAACTTTTTGAATTCTGAATTATTAAATCAATTAGAATAATGCATTAATTAAAGTACTTTTTAATTGAACCGATTATTCAGTTTAAACCAGTAAAACGGGAATTGTAAAATTAAAAACTTAGCACTCTCTTAAGCTGTTAAAAGGAAAAAGTTGGAATATCCGACGCTAAATACAGCTTCGACCGCAGATGTATTAAACGAAAAATGATAAAGAAGGAGGAAAGAAAAAATAATAAAAGAATAAAGTGGCATAAAAGCTATCTAATTACTAAGACATGAGATAGTTCCTTTTTTATATTAAATTTTCACGATAGCTTCCAATTACATGTTATTCTACTTTTTTTGAAGTATGCACTCATCGCTCAATTATGTAGTTACTTTGTCTTTTGCTTGTCAATACTGCTCCAAAACATTCGACAGCTTTGAGCGATAGAATTAAAAAATGGACAAGATGCACATCCAAGGTAAAAAATAAGCCTTCAACTATGAAACGTAATTGAACTGAAGTGGTCGTTACGAGCTCGGCCCTCCAGCCAAAAAATTGTAAATATATCCATTTACAAAAAGGCTTCATGTTGCTTCCACACAGAAAAATACAGGCGGCGTTGTCTCTATATTATCCCTGAGCACATATACGCACTAGGAACGTTGTCGCGTCGACTACTCTTCTATCGACCACGTTGAGGCAGGTCTCGGCACACACAGAGCCTACACGAAGAAAACTCCCTCATCGTGTGTGAGCGCGCGCGGCTAGGGCGAATTTCAAGGCCGGTCCAGTCATTTCCAACTCAGAGAGAAAGAGAGAGACAGAGACAGAGACAGAGAGAGTAAGAGAGCCCGACTCCACCGCTCGATAAACTGCGTGACGCTATATTGCGTAATACCCCGAATTTTTTTCTTCTGCCCGTGTTCTCTCATTCTCCTTTCCCGCTGCGAGCGCGACCTTGGCGACGGGAGGCTTTAATCGGAAATTGTGCGGATGCAAAAATGCGTTCTTTATTTTTATGATTTATATGTTTAAGGGATGTTGTTAATAGTCATGTTTAATGAAATTTTGCTAAGAATATTGGTTATTTAATAATGGAACTTTTCAGCAGTATATTACGATATTCACATGAAATAAATTTATAATATTAGTGGTCAAGTCGTTATTCAATCGTTATTTGAGGGGTAGAAATCATTTAAAAATCTTTGGAAGAAAGTAAGATAGCGCAAGAACAAGTGTCCGGTGAGAGCGGCGCAGGTTCGTCGAGGTAAACTTCCTGATTCGCTTCCGCTAGCAAATAAAATCAATGCCGAAAGTCACCTGGATTGTATATCGAATTACGCTTAACCGTTTCTCAACGTCAACAACAGAACGACGAGGCACGTGTACATAGCGCCTAGTGCGTATATTAAGGCTTCAGGCGTAGTCTTCTTTTCCGCGCGTTATCTACGTCGTTTCGTTACGCAGTTTTCGAAAACAACAAAGCGCGCGTTTTCCCATGCGTGAATACGCCCAGGGCAGATGGAAGTACACGTAATAACAATTAAAAATGAAAGCCCGAGCAGATCTGATAAAAGCAATGGAATTCCAGAGCTACAAAAAGGGCTGAGCGTACACGCTCCAACGGGTTTTCGCAATCAAATCGAGTTAACTTCGCTCGCTAAGTTATCTATATCGCGAGAGGGCAGCCAGTCAGAATCAGCATAAAAGCAGAACCGAAAGATCTCGACCGATAGGCTAGCGCTCTTTCTCTCTCTCTCTCTCTCTCTCTCGCCGTGAACCACAATTAATTCCGCGTCCGTACCTACCGGTTTATATATCTATATATCTACGAATCGCACTGAGAGCAAGTGTTGGCCTGCCACGTGCTTTCACTCCCATCATATATCAATGCCATCTCGTTGCGGGGATATCAATGCACCGTTCGTAGCCTCCCTTAATGACTCGTCACGGATGCAACGCCAATGATGATAACCAACACGGAAGAGACCAGACCCGGGAGAAATAAGAAGAGCGTAGTGCTCCTTATTTTCAATTAACCAGAGAAACAAGCCTCTTAAATTCAATTTATGTATTCCATCCGCCCGAGATGTAATTCAATCAATACACAGCGTTCAGATGAAATAAGCGTACAGCTCGCTTCTTAGCGCCACTGAGATCACTGTCTTTTTAGATGGAAAACCATTCGAACGTAACGTATTTACCCGCAGCGCTGTCTTTGAGATTCACGAGTGGAAAGGAAACGGCCTGTGGACTTTGCTATTCCGTGGTGCTATATTTGGACACGGTACGTTTACGTTTTCTCGGCGCTCTTTTTCTTTTTCTGATGGACTATACTAATTCATTCTTTTATCGTCATCCTGCGGATTTTTTCTTGACTCACGTATGCGCAATCTCAGATCGTAAATTATTTTCAACAAAAAAATAACGCTTTATAAAAATATTATAGCTCAGTATAAAGCCTCCATCGATTTTTCATTCAACAGTTTTCAAAAAAATTTACGAAAAATTGCAGTGAAAAAAATATTGCATTGGTATATTTAAGGATTAGATCTAACAATTTAATTTTATAAACATAACAAAGCTCATTCAGAATTTCAAGAATTCTCATCTTCTCACCTCTGTTGCTCAGGGACCTGTGCAAAAAATCTCCATTCTGGACCTGTGCCACGTTTGCGACGTACGCAAAAACGATCCCCGCGCAAAACTAGAGGCGTAAGTAGAATCACGCGCAGACGAGTAAGTGATCAAGACAGATGGATTTTCCCAGTGCCATTACTCACTTTTTCACCTGCAGCGAAAGTAATAATACGGCCAAATGCGGGTACTAATTTTTTCGGCAATTCATCAAGCCAACGAGCGGCGAGAACGAAGGGCGTTTCTTTTTTGCCTTGCGGTGTGTCCAGACACCCCATGCAGCGCCGACGAGGGTCATTTCCAAGGTAAATTTAGCAGACGATATTATCGACTGTTCGCGTGCGCGAGCGACGACGGCAAGTAAGCCAGGAGGAAAAGCAGTGTAAGTGCCGTCGTATACGTAGCTCTATAGAGCTGCATGGGAAGAAATTGCACGGGGGTTGCGCTGCTGGTTTTATTGATTTTCCACGCGTATTTAGAGCAGGACGAGCTTTCTGCGCGGCAATCTTTACTCGCGGTTTTACATTCAGCAGGACTCCATTATATGCTCAACATTTTTAAATAATCCACATGTTCGATTCTAGCAGAGCTACTGTGATTCGAAGCAGGATTTTCTACTTTCAATTTTTTTTTATATCTAATGTACGTTATAAGTCGGGGATTAGCCTTAATAAGTCAGACGTCGTGAACACGTCAGCCCGATTCTTATTTTACAATCGGCTGACTAGACTTTGCGAGGCGCAACGAGTTTCCGCCGCAAAGTGCAGACCTTCCACAGGCTTTTATCCGCCTTTGATTACAAAATTATACGCATAAAAAATGAGTATTAAAGTCAAGCAATAAACTCGGCCAATGAGAACGATATAGAATCTAGCTTAATTAAGCCAAATTAAAACATTTAATGTTTACGACTCTCCCGGAATGGAGCGCATTCGGCCATCGTCTTATGTATATAATTAGGTCAAGCGTGCGCCTAAATGATAGTCGTTGGGCAAGGTCATAGGCAAAAAAGGTTTGATTCGCGTGAGTGATCAAAATCAAACGACGTTTAGGCGACTCGTGTCGCGTGTAAGCAAAAGCCGAGAAGGGCAAGCTAGCCACTACAGCAATCGTGATGTAATAAAATCATGTGACATTGCTTACCTTAATGTGATAGGAGTTTAGCTTGGTTCTCGGCAGGCTGTTGAACGCACTGAAATCCAGACGTCGAGAAAAAATACCATTCGCTCCACAGCTTTGCCTGTAACAAAAAAAACGTATGAATTTAGTAAAACTTGTAAATTCAATAATAAATAAGGCGAAATACGGCGGTATTGGTATTAATCATCAAGTGATATTAAACATTCAGTACAAAGTGCCAATAAATGGATAGTAAAACTGTCTATCAGCAAATGTAACACGCGTGCAGAACGCATCTTTGAATATTCTAAATCCCTTTTAAAATATTAATTCGGGCTTAGCGCTTTTACGGCTGGCGATAAAAAGTCCGAGCTATCTATCGGCCGAAATACAGGCACTTGAACTCTCACGGGATCTGGAACTTGGTTCCCCGTGCGGGCAGCAGCACGCGCGACATTCTCTCTTTGGAAAGTCGATGCATTCCAAATTGCCGAGGGTCACGAATAAGGTGTCAGGGTCACGCGCGCCCGCGCACACACAGGACTGGATAGAAAAGGGACCGTAAATTGAAACGTCGTCGCCGCATGACGCCTGTCATTAAAACGTCGAGCTACGCACCTAGAAGGGAAATAAAAACGGACAAGGCGAAGCTCTACTCCTTTTTTTCGTGCTGGCTACGTTTTTCTTGGCCCTGCAACCTTTTTGCTCGGCAAAAGGAAAACATGTGTAATATATAGAAAGGTTTATTGATCGCCTGTGTAGGCAAAAGACAACGATATCCGGCTTAAAAATAAGCATACACAGAATCTATACATGTGAAATTTGAGATAATAAGACGAGTGTTTGTGATGCGATTGTGTCGAAGCCGGAGGCGCGAAGGTTTGCCTCGAGTTTCAAGGTGACCCGTGGATCATATCCATTTGGTGTAGCTACTCCTACAGTCCAACTTTTCGTGGCTGTTTTTTCAACAGTATTTCCCTTCGGAATACGCATACGATTTCTACTTTTTATCCCTACAATTTTTATGACACAAAAAATGATGTCCGAATTATTTTCATTTGTTTTAAATTAAAGACTATTCAGTACTGCCGTGCACATGAAAATGGATGTAATAGATGATATCCATAGATCAAGAGAAATGAAGAAATTTGGAATTTTTATGAAAATTCCAAACAGATTAGTGCAGTGAAAGACTACTAAATAAAATGTGTCGAAAGTAACTCAACAATTACACTATTGATTCAAAGACTTTATTCAGTTTTCCGCGCATCATCTAAAGAATATCTCAAATAAAGTGATCGGCGCAAAAAAGCTGATATTTTAAAAGGCATCGCAAGATTAATTGCCTCAATTACTGGCCCTGAAAAAAAGCCAGCGGTGAAAAAATGTATGAAGGATCGATTTGGCATATCAGGCGGCGAGCATGAAAAAGAGGCCGATACAAATAGATAGGCGAAAACAGGCGCGCAGCCGCAATAAAGGCGCAATGTAATAAAGCTGAGAGCAGCTACCCACGAGAAAGGAATACATCGCTTCAGAGAGGAAAAAAAATAAAGCCCGAGCTCCCGCGCGCACACGTGGAGAAAAAAGCGGAGAAAGAGAAACGAGGGTGTGGTTGGGTTGGTTGTGGTTTGGGGGTGGGGGGGGGGGGGGGGGGGGGGGGGGGGGGGGGGGGGGGGGGGGGGGGGGGGGGGGGGGGGGCGTGCGTCGACCTTGACCTTGACGTTCCTTTATCGGAGCCCGCATCATGTTCATTTCGGCATTTATTTTCGGCAATGTCACCTCCCCGGGTCACAAAAACATTACGCACGACCGGTGTCTCTCTCTCTCTCTCTCTCCCTCACTCTCTGTCAGTCTCGCTCGCACCGCGGGCGCAGCAGCACACATATATACATAGGATACGCATTGAATCAGCGTTTGTGTAACGATAAATAGTAGTAGAGGCTCGCGAAAAATCGGCCCACGTGCGTGGTGTAACTCGTATTGTGCGCTGCTCGATCGTGTTTGGATCCCCGTTACCGAAATTTCCCTGATGGTTTCAAAATTTCGTATTTTTTTCGTTATTTTTTGGCTTTATATTGCCAATATAATTTTCATTGGCCATTTGATATATCTCGTTGGAAAAAAAATTTGAAAGTCTTTTATCTTTTCTTACATTTTTAAATGCATAAAAATCAAAATTTATTAATATCATTGATGTGGCAAGAAATTGTAAATTTTATTAACTTTTTTTAATGTTATTTATAACATTAAAACTTGAGTCGAAAGTCATGAAAAGATTGTAAGAAATAAAATTTGAAATTACAGAATCCACTAGTACTGTCCAGGTGGCAGACGGCAGCCCTCCGTCCAAGAGTAATAAAAAGCAGAACTAGCAAAGAGAGGAAAGAAGAAGAGAGATAAGTAGAGGGAAAGAGAGCAGCAGTTATGCAATCTTCGTAACAGGCGCATTATATTCGCAGTGAACGGCTTAAAAAGCAGTGCGCACATCAGCGCGAGAAAGAAAGCATCCTCACGTACACATACACAGACATGAGAAAGAGCCCGACTATTTTCACGGCGAAGGACGTGCGACGACACTCCTCTCTCTCGCCTCCACAACCAACAATAATGCCCGTAATTGAGGCAATATGTGTGACGAGTAATGCTTTTTCTCTCTCCCGCTCTCATTCTCTTTCTCTCGGCGCAAATTACTTTGACCTACGGCCTCAACGGAGAAAGGGGGCAATGATGGAGCGAGCAAAAAATATTTTATTTCAGGATCAATCAATTCTTTAATGAGCGCTTTCACGTTGTCACTAGAAAAAAAAAGAAACAAGCAAATTGACCCAATGAAAATTATTATTTTCCGACTCGTTAACTAGTCAAAGGTTTGGATTTAGTTGTGTGGTCGCCAAATTCGGAAAGGTAAACATTTTTGAGCACGTAATTAGTTGACGCTTTATCAACGAGTTTGCTTGTTATTAATTGACTTTTTTTCTTTCAAAGCCAGGCTGCTTGTGAATTCTTGTTTTTTTCTCTGCTAAACGATCGGGCGTGTAAAAATCTCGAAATAGACATCCCAAAATACCGAAAAATCGTCGGAGATAAAAAATGTGGGTAAAAAAAATGTTTTTCTTTAGTTCCCGGTGTGGAGAGCGGCTGAAGACTTCTTTTTTCGAAATTCCATTCTAAGCCAATTACGAAGCTATATATCGACGACAGAGAGAAACACATAAAATTGTGGCTTGACAAACAGCGCGCGCGCGCGAGGCTAAAAATATTTTATAGCCGAATCCATATCCCGAAAACCGGTTCTCTCCGTCTCGCCTTCTGATAGGGAGCACGAGGAGGCATCGGAGGATAATGAAGGGAACGTCCGACAAGGAAAGATCGCCGATATAAACGGCTGCTATACATGCGAATAAAGAAAGAAGGGGTCGCTAGCGAGCGCATCAGGATTATTATTATTCGAGTCCGATTGTATCCTCTAGCCTTCGACTGTAGCTCTGGCGAAAACAAACTTCTTCCTCTCTTTCGTCCTCCTCACGCGACAAATAATAATTTTTGCTTCGTCTCTTTTTTTTTATTCGTCACTCGGATGCAAAACTCAGCGCCGAGAGCGTGGGATCCTCTATGCTAATACCGAAGAGTTTCTCGATTTATGCAAATCCAGCTCGTTTCTCGATTTTTTTTCTCCTCCGCTCAATCTATGAATTATAGCGCCTCGCATTTAAATATTCTATTTATAGTGTAAGTGCGCGCTCGGACTCTCTTATATGTATATCGATGAATCAACGCCGGTAATATTATCTAATCGAGCGCGGCTTTGTGGTGCGCGCAAGCCCAGTTGATTCGCTGTAAAAAAAAACGCCAAACTAACGGTTGCGTCACCCACATCGGTGCACGTGTACCCGAGACGAGCCGAGATAGACAAGCGTTCTTTTGCAAAGCGTTTATTTCTTTGACCTCTTTTTCATGTCTATATAGGTGCGCGTATGTGTGTGTCTACGTCTACCCACGACTAATGCGAATCCAATCGAGTTTTTAACTCGCCGTGGTTTCTTTTTTTAGAGGCGTCAATTAACTTTTTGCGTTTATTAACCTTATCTGTGAACTAGCAGGTTGATAAGGAGTTGATTTATATTATTGTTTTAATAGTGATTTTTTTTTTTTTTTTTTTGGTTTTTTTTTTTTTTTTTTTTTTTTTTTTTTTTGTTATTGAGTGCATCTGTCAAGCAAGTAGCTGACACTTTAAAAACAGCATATGCGTTTAATCATTATATGTTTGTATTTTTTTGTAAATACGATAAAGATTTCTTTCAGAGCTTTTAGTTTGAAAAATAAAATTAAAATAATTCTCAACATTATTAAATTGGTTGATATACCAATTTACGAATTTCAAGTGTAAATTTAATAAATCAAATGTTTTAGAAATATAAATGTTAAGTCAGTTACCAAAATACTACAGTTAGATTATCGTTTTAAAGAAATAGTGTAATGGTTCTAAGCAACAGGAAACGCCAAAAACTTTAAGCAAATTTACATTTTTCCATAAGCGATAGGTTTGAAAATGTTTGCTTATTCCATTTACAAGCTGGCACCAAACTCACGATATAGCATCAGTTTGCGTTTGTGTATTTTCGCTGGTACACACAGGGCACATATGAGTCCCAACGTTGAGCATTTATTTGATTATTATCAAACGCCGTGCCGGGTTCTTATGCAATTTATTATGCACGAGACTGCGATTAGTCAACGCGCCGGCGCGGCGCGCTATTCTTAGGATCCAGGCAGATAATCGCCGTATACCTATATACCTGCCACGAATCAGCTGCTCCAACGTCGCCAAGCTGCCACGTCATGAAATATCGCGATCACTGTCTAATTATTCGTGGGCTAGGAATTTTGGAAAAACCAAGAAAAACAATTTTTTATCGTCTGACGACAAATAGCTTTGCTGAAGTGGAATTACAAGCCTCGATACTTTTATTCCTATATTTGCTTTATTAATATTCCTCGTAAATATTTGCACATTGTTATTATATCTTGGAATTTTTCTCTTATCGCTCGTATTTCTATTTTTGTTAATTAATGCTTAAAATTCAAATGCACAAATATAGAAACCCAAACGTATGCGCCAGCAATGATAATATTGCATGATTGATAACGATAATAATCGAATAAACAACCTTCGAGTAAGGCATGGCAAAGGCAAAGCATCATTTTGCGCTGATAAAAATTAAACAACATAATTCCATATTATCGCCAGCGTGAGATAAGAATTACGTATTTTTAATTCGTAAGTAACTTCACAAGTTTTTGCAGGAAGAAATCTTTTAACTATTGAATCGAGAAAATTTTATTAAAACAAGTATTCAGTATATAAAATAAATGTATAAATAAAAACCTTGAACATGTATCATATTTTTTAACGCTTTATATTTATAAAATAATTGAAGCAAACAAACACAAAGCTACAGAAAAAGATCTGATAAAATAAAAGAAAAAAAAAGAAAAAAATAATGTTTAATTATTGTTTTAGTTCTACTATATCATTCATAAATATTCGATTAAAAAGCATCATTTGTATCTAGGTTTTGATACAGGCATTCATAACTTCAATAACATATAAGTTTATTGATTTAATAGTCATATAGTAAAAAAAAAATTATGCTTTTATTGATGTTAGATAAATAGTGAGTTAAAAAACTTCTGACAATAACTTGAAACCTTCTAAAGCACCAGAAATTATTCCTTCTGCAAAGTAAAACAAATACTAATTCGAAAATCAAAAATTCTAATGCGCCTATTTTTCAAGACTTACGTTCTCGAGGAGGATTTGCGAAAAGAGAGGAAGTAGTCGATAAAATCACTGGCTATAACACTGTTTTTCACTTAATGTGTTCACACATAGACGCGTATATGGTTAAATGCACCGCGTGACTCATTCACGGGCAGCGTATAACCTCAATACGCTTGACTCGCTTAGCAAGCTCTAAGAGACTTTATCGAGTCGAATAAAATGTATATAGAGAACAATGTGTACGTACCGATTTAACTTTTGGGTGCATGTGGAACGTAGGTAAATAAAAATAACTATTTTATTAAAAATTCATAATAGGCTTTACAAAAAGCAAAATGTTGTAAAGGAAGTTGCAGGATAATCTTTGACTACAGCTACTATGACAATCTTATAAAAACCAAATTATTAAACAAAATGGCAAATAGAAAACGGTATGTACTGTTTTAAAAAATAAAAGTATATTTAAAAAAGTATGTGTCTTTCGCATTAAACAAAACTCATAATTTTAATTAAAGAAAGAATAGCTGAAATGTAGTAATCGGTGAAACAAATGAAGAGTCTTCTAGACGTCAAGAGGATAAAAAAGGGTGAGCCGAGAAAAGAAACTCCTTGATTCGTTACACGATTTACTTACAAGAAACGTGATGTTCTTACTAAGCTAGACATATCCGTCTGGCTGGAGTCTCGCGTGCACTCGCGGTCCTCTAGTAGCTTTTTACAATGTACACACTACTCCGAGACTTGCCTCACTCTGTCAACTCTTCCCATCTATTTTTAGTCTCCTCTAAAACAAAGGAGAATTATCATTCCAAATTTAAATTCCATTCCCCGCGAAAAGCGCGTGCTCGTTACACTTTTGTAATGCCAATTTAAATTCAATGGAACGATTTGCACTCTCCATTACACATAGCTTCTACAGCTTTCGACTAATATATGCATATACATATAAATTTCATATATAATGTGCGTTCCAAAAAGCCGCACTCTTATGCAGGCTTAATAGACTCTCGCACTCGGCGTTTCTAATTGTATGCTAATTCAAACTCGATCAACGATCCGCGGAGTAGCAGCGCATTGCTTGTTCTCTAATTAAGTACACAAGCAGCAAGATAGCGATCTTAACTCGGCCTATACACATCCACAAATACAAGCCGAGGAATATAGAGCAGGGGCCTCTATTCCGCGCTCGGAATACGTCTATACACGCCCGCCCGCGCGAGCCTAACAAGCGCCAAGATTTGCGCTAAAACACGCGAACCCCGCGCAAAAAACGCTTCGCCTCAACCGGTAGGAAGATAAATGCCACAGCGTCGTCTATACTGATTCAATTTGCCGAGCCAGAAAAGAAAATAGAGCTAATTATATTTCTTAGGACGGGCTTAAATGGAATTATTCTTTGCTTTGCCAACACACTCTTTCTCTCTTTCAATTGCGAATAAACATGAAACAAATTTTTTTATAGATTTACTTTTTTACGTAAATCTATAAAATTCCCAATTTTTTAATTAAGTACTCTGTCAATCTGCTTATGACAGCAAATTGTAATAAAAAGTGTTCCAGTGTTTAACTGCATTGGAAAGGCGGGGAAAAGAGCGATACGTGACAAGCAACAAGACGTCGAAGAAGAAGAAGAAGGGAAGGCAACAAGATGAAGCTTCACAATTTTTCCTGTTTGTAGCTTGCGCTGCCATCGAAAGTAACGTCTGCAAATGACAACGAGCCATTCATCCGTTGACTGCCAATTTAAAAAGCTCACCCTCGTTCCTCATGCTAGCTTGGGTAGGGCGAATCTATAGAGGCTCCCCTCGAGAATGGAGATAAGTTTTTCAAACAACATTATCTCTAGGATGTCCACGGATATATAACGAGGCTTTGTGGCCAAGTTCCGGATAAAAATGTACTTTTAATGTTGTGTTCATTGAAAGAGGAAGACTGTAAATCGAACATGCTTTAAACACGAAAAATATTTAATAAAAAAATCATAGCTCATAATTTTGTAAAGATCCCTGAGATAAGCTTTGAAACTCGGGAAACAAATAAGAGGCTTTTGAATTAGGCTTATTAAGGCGCGCGCCGAGAAAAGATTACAGACAAAGACGATTACCAAGAGGTAGCAAAGGACTCTTACTATCCATGCAATATATATATATATCTACTGAAAGGCGGAGACCTCACAGAAAGCCAAGCCAACCGAGTCAGGATTACTCTTATAGGGAACCCAACTCTCTGTTATATTATATATAGCCGTCTCTAGAAGCAATCATCTACATTACCCAATGCAAAGGCTGGACTCAGGTATACTAACTACTTTCTCCTTACCTTCCTCCTCTATCTCTATTTCCATTTAAATTCGATTATAAATCTCTTTTTCTAGGCAGACCGTAACGGTCTTAAAACCAGTCCACGCTCAGGTACGATAAAAAAAAAGTATTAAGTATGCTACCAAAAACATGTTACTATTGATTAAAATTATATTATGAAAATTATTATGTGAAAGAAATCAATCCATGAGACAACTTTAAGCTAGAAAGCCGATTTCGTGAATAGAAAATAAATAATCCGGTTCAACATCTGTATTAACTACAAATTTTGCGAGGCGTAGGATTGATTAAGTTGATGCAATTATAGAGTGATGCGAAAAATGAGAAATGATAAAAATAATGAAAGAATACACGAAAACGAATCGATAACAATGAAAATTTATTTGCGCAAAATGGTTTTATGCGTTCTGAGATTGATCATTTATCTACGCCTACATTTGTACGGACTCTATCATTACTTCGCTGCCGACCTGCAGCTTTTACCCTTGAGTGTAATCCAATTCTTTGGGAGAAAAAATTTAAGGATCGAATCAAGGATTATCGAAGCAACGAGAAATTCTGTCTGATATTTACTTTATTTTATGTTTTTTACGTCGGAAAACCTTACAAAAATATATCGACGAAAGAAGCATATATATGTATACACACTTACATACACGTATATGATGATATAATGATTAATTTTCATGGATTTTGAAATGATGGCCATTAATAGTGTCTACTTGCAACGACTACAATTTGTATTGCTTATGTTTTCAACGTAAAGTAAACATTATTGATAAATTATGGCACGAAAATAAAAATTATGTCACAGAGATAAAAAATAGCGTAAGAATAAAGAACATGATACGTTTTAGATTAGATAAATGTTAAATTTATAAGTACTCTGCAATGTATGCGAAAGAAAATAAAAGCTATGTAAATTTAATAATTATACATAACTATAGATAGTCAGAAGTTAGTAAATACCAATTTATAAAATAAATTATTGATTTTAGAAATCCATATAATAGCTATTTAAATTTAAAAAATGTTAATTAATCATTTATTTTGTCACGTGATACTATAATATTAAGTAATTTTGTTCTTAATTCAATTACACAACAAAGGTTAAATTTAGATATTGGAGATTTCTCGGGAGCGAGAAATAAATGAAAAAGATCAAACACCGTGCCTTCGTAAAAAAATTATTACAAAATAATAATTGAATAAAAAAACAAATTTATACGAATACGATAAAATATTGACTCTGTAAATAAAATTAAATATTTTTCGCTGATAGCTTCCATTTCGATAAACAAGTTGAGCGATTTCCTTTATCAAGTCAAATATTATTTTCTCAAACGATCAATTGTTTGTTGCAAAAAGCACGTATCACCGAACATTCTCGTAAAATTTCATCCATTGAAGCAGGCAACGATCTTCGCAAGTTATACGCGCGACAAAAAGGATACGTAAGTATTTACGTGGGGATAATCGGAACGTCAGAGGTAGAGCGAAAGACAGAATCGACACTAAGAAGTTCATGAATGTTAATGACGCGCAAATCGAAGAGACGAGACGAGTGACTGCGAGTTCTCTCTACGAACCTCGTTCGCCTTTCTCCTTATGCGAGCTGAGCGCATTAGCATAAATTTGACAAACAGCTCGCAGTGCACGGAGCGTTGCGCACGGAAGTCCGTGAAGAAAATACAAAATTTTGTGTGCGAAAAAAGAGGGACTCTGGGTTAAGGTGTGAAGGACGCAGACGAGTTCCTAGTTTCTGAAAATTTTTACTTGTCATAAAGACTTTTGTTCATAAAGAAGAAGAATTGAGTCGTTATGGAAAATGCATATACTTTATTTGCATTTTTTTACTTTGAATTATGATTTATTTTATAGTATGCGTGATTTTCCCAAGGTTTTTCCACTATACATTTTTATTGTTTTTAAATGTATGCCAGAATCAGAAAAACAATGTGCTGCCTCTATCAGATATGCACATTCACAGTCTAAATATAACAATTAAAATAAATTATTTATAAACTCGGCTCGTTTAAACGCTCAACTGCCAGAATGGATTGAAAATAATTCTCAAATCAGACCATAATGCATACCAATTAACAGAAACACATAAATTTATTCATTATAAATAAATCGCGAATGCATAAACTCTAGGAAACGATGTAAACAACATTTTAAAGTCATAAAATATCAAGAGTATAAAAAAAATATCTATATAGACGTGACATAAATGAACACACACACGCTCCAAAAGTTCAGTCCATTGAGAGCAGAAGGCAAACATAAATAGAAAGAGCAAAACAAAGGAAAGGAGGAAAGGGTCAGGAAGAAATCCTTAAATACGCATCTCATACCATCATCTTTAAGAAGTCCTTGAACAGAACGCGCGAGAGAGGAGGGGGCAGGGGGGGGGGGGAGCCAAGCCGGCTGCGCGCTGCTAGCTAGGGCTTGGGGGCGAGTTCAGGGTCAACCTTCAATCGCACCTCTCTCGATCGTTCGCTATAGGCTGGTTATCCGCCTTTTATTATATCACGCACTACTGAGCGACGTAATAGCTCGCGCTTGTACACACGCCGGCCGCGCCACTAAGTCGAGAAGCGCGCGTGTCAAGCGAAAAATCCGATTTCCGAGAACGCGCCAGAAAGATTCACCGTTTAGTCTATTTTTAGCTTACAATCGACGGTACTTTAAACGCCTGAAAAATTGGCGCGATCTTTCCTTTCTCCGCGATAATCGCCGAGTGCGCGGGGCCCATATACATAATAGGTCCTCGGGCGATCATCGGGCCACCATTCAGACTTAGTCCCGTATAAATTACGCCGATATTTATCAAAATTGCTCGGCGATTTATCGCGTTCGTTATAATCCTCTCGTCGTCGTCGTCCGCTGCCGTCGGAGTTTGAGTTGGCTGCCGCCGCTTGCTTTTAATTGGCGGTTATAGCTCTCTCGCAAGATGCAACGACCGGTTTTCATGCGTTGTACGCTGCTTCGTCCATCGATTTTATTTTATATCGAATCGAGCCCAAGCGTTACATACATTTGTCGCATATATAACGCATGATGAGCGCGTATTATATACGAGACATCAGCGCGCACTCGGGCGCACGTTTTATTTCGCGCGCTCGCAAACAAAGCCGCAATTATGTATCGAATGATCGAATTAATTCGTTGGCTCGGTGCACTCGCGCGCGAGTCTGCTACATTATCAATTAATCGATTGCGTTTATGCATGTAATCAAGGCCTCCCCCCCCCCTCAATTTGTAGCTAACGGGCTTGAGAATCATTAATTTCGATGCGTTCGCTATTGGTAAAGCTATATAATCAAGGCCGGCGAAAATGCACTTTAGAATAGCAGAATTTAATTTTATTGATTTCGGTTAATCCTGTCGTACCATTTAGATCATGCTTTACATCGAACATGTTTATAGTATGTAATGTTTGTTCAGATAGCAATTATAAAAACGATTGAGAACAGTTTAAGACCGTAACCAGATTATTTTTTATTTATACTTTTAATCGAACCTTGCACTTATATATCAATATTTTTCAACATGAAGGTAAAATAAAATTGTTATTTACGTTTGACTAGATTTGTAGCTGTTTAATGATTTGATTCAATTATTGATAAGTCATCAAAAGTATTTGCTTAGGTGTTCTGAAAGGCAGTTCAGATTGATTAAATATGTTTGATCCACTTGTATGGCTTCGATGTTTCTCTTATATCAATAGTGCAATAAATCTCAGAGATATAAAAAAAGAAATGACCGACGAAGAATAATAAAATATTTTGACCGGTTTATTAATATAAAAGAAGTTCAATATTTAATTTTAATCTTTTCAAGGCCAAGCCTGGTATCTTTAAATATTTGCAAACGAGAGATAAAAAATCGCAAGGATAATTTTCATGAGCAAAGAGAAGCCATGGAAGAGTGGAATAAAAATGAAAGATATCTTCAGTGTGCGAGAAGCGAGAATAAGGTTAAGAAAATAAAAGAAGCATGAAAATTATTAGCATAATAGATAAACACAAAGGTCTTCTTGTAAAATATTCAATAAATGAATTGGTAAATTTTCAAGAAAAAAATTGTTTGAACTAGCTCAGTGTTTAAAAATACAGAAACTTCTGCGGGATGATAAAATTCTGAAAAGATCTGATTTTCAATTCAGCAGGAATCGCTCATATAAGGTTAATCGGGTGCACAGATCATAATACATTTGTAAACAACGAAATAAATCACTAAGAATAAAATATGACCTCTGTCCATCGGTTTTAAACGATAAAATATTAGCATGCTGCAGAAACTTTAAATCGCACGAAATATTCATCAGCCGCATACATTTATAATTAATTGTTCGATCGCTTTTATTCCCTCGTAAAAATTCACTAGTTTCTTATTCTGCTGATTAATTCTTTCACTAATACCCTTGAAGAAGCCAATATTCGCCAACGAATTAAAAAGCCAATCGAAAGAAAGGCAGTATTTTCAGCGTGAAAGGAGCATTATTTAAAATGCAATTTATTCTCGGAGCTTGAAAGACGAAGGGCGGCCAACTGATTCCACGCACGGTAGGTAGGGTTTGTTCATCGAAAACAAAGTCGGTGTAACGGCGCCGCTGCGGCCGAGCTCGAAAGGAGGATAAAAGACAGCGACGAGAATTTATAGGTCGCATTGCGTCTATACGCGTGTAGGTCGCGCCGTCGCCACGGCAGTCTGCTCTCTTTCTTTCGCAAGGGCTGATGCGTTTATATAGGCGGAAAAAGGAACTGAATAGACTGGAGCGAGTCGCGTCTTTTTCGCTTTCTGCTACATTTGGCCCTATTATCTTTCACGCATAAGTACAAGCCGAGCGCTGCTGAATTTTTAAAAGCTCATTTTTTGAATCCAAAGTGCTTAAAACTTTGGAGGATAACAAAGGAGATGGTCCTCTGATACTTGAATATTTTTAAAAATAACAGTTTAGTACCAAAGAAGAGTATATTTTGTAGCTGAAAAGCTGCGTAAAATCAAAAAGTAGTATTTTCAAACAGTGTGGAGAAAGAAAATAAAAAGTCTGGAGATCATTGAGTGTTGCCAGGATCGACTATCCCATCGCGCATCGCTGATTGATCCTCTAGCAATGTCGTTTCAAACAATGACATAAGAGCCACGAAGAGAGAAGAGAAAGAACAAGCAAGCCTCCCTGATTTATACCGCGGCGACGTTGCTATTACAGCAAGCCTTCGCGACGGCGTGGCGGCGGTTCTGCACACATCGCATAATCTCGCAGGAAGAAGAAGGGAGAGAAAGAGCGGTAGAGAGAAGCCTCAAGGCGAAGGATATAATGCAGGCGGCGGCGGCGGCGGCGGCAGGATTCGCGGTTTTGCGCGCGCGGGAGCCCGAGACGACCTTCAAGCCAGGCACTCGCGCGCGCCGGTTCCTCCTTTGCCGGCGCTGCACCGACGGCGGCCCTGAAACGCCGTGCAAGAAAGAGAGAGAAAGAGAGAGAGACGAGGCAAGCAGCACAGCACCATCACGGTCAAGGCCACAAAACTCTCCCGCGCGCGACTGCCTGCACACCCTTCCCTTTCCACTGAAATGCAGTCTCTCCTCTCCTCTCCTCTTCTTCTTTTTCTTCTTCTTCTTCTTCTGTTTTTTCTTCTTTCCTGCTCCTTGTTGCAGCGCAGCACTGGCATCGAGGACCATTTGCTCCTTTTGCGCGCACAGCCGAAAAAGCCGATCGCGATTATACTGCTGCAGCACAGGCAGGCCTCTCTCAGCACGATGCAAAAACTCGATTACGGGGACACATTTCGGAGGGTTCAACCGGTCTGCCCCCCCCCCTCCCCCCTCTCCCTATGCTCGGATCCGGTTTTGTCATTTAAAAAGACGGCCGCGAGTTGCAGGCATACATAGGGAGAAGGAGAGAGGCGAACAGAGAGAGAAATGGAGAAAGAGCAAGAGTGTAGGGTAGGACGGGAGTTTGGCGAGAGGGAGAGAGCCGTGCCTGCCTCTGATGCCGGGGATTTCGTAATGTGTTTACGTTTTGCTAACGTCTTTGTGTGTGTGTGTGACGCGCCAGCGAAGGGACCAGAGACGAGGCGCTTTATAGGCAAAGGACTATTTATTTTCGCTTTGACGAAATTCACGATCCTCGAGGAGTTGTGAAAAGGTGCTGCGAGTTTCGGCAAGAGAGTTATGAAAATTCAATTGATTTCTTCATTAGACTTTCGTAAATAAATAAAATATGATAAATAATGAGTGTTTTTGAGAATGGTAGCTTATTTCATTTCCAAGCCTGAATTAGTACATTTCGATACGGGTGTGGAAGGTGGTTATTTGTCTCGTGAGACGTTTTTCGCCCGAGCGAAGCGAGTCGGAGAGCCGAAAAATCACCTTAAAGTTATGATTTTGAGGTTAGAGTGGTATAAAATAATAAAATCCAACCATACCATCGTGTTGTCTAAATTTTTTTCTGTGATACCAGTATCCATCTTTGAATGAGAAGTCTTATAAAAAAAAGCGACATACTGCTCCGAAAAGATCACTAACTAATACTATCGTCTTGTAATAGCAATCAAGCTGAAAACGTACGGCGACGTAAAGGTTGTGCAAGGCAAAGCATTAACAAATAACTTGGAATAAAGTGATGGAAGGAAGGAAGCAGAGCAAAATAAGCGCCCTCGAAAAAGAGGCTCGAACATTGGGCAGAGCAGCCGGCTGCACGCACGCATATACGCGCACACTCAAGATTGATAACGATTTTGTATCGGCTCCTTCTCTCCACCGTCGCTCGCGCGCGCACGAGCGCAGCCGGCTTCGCAGAGCCGAGTCAGTCCGGTTCGACAGGCTTCTCCTCTCCCTCTCTCGCTCTCGCTTGGTAAGCGCATATATACACACTCGCGCACACAGACGCACATAAGCCGCGCGGCACAAACATAAATAGGACAGGTTTCCAACGCCGGTGTCTAAATATAGAAAAGAGCGTGTGCGAACGGGCCGATGGGAGGGGCGCGAGAGCAGCGAGGAAGACTCGAACGCCGTCGTCGTCGTCTTCTCTCTCTCTCTCCACTCCTTTTCTTCTTACTGCCAAAGCCTTGGAGAAAGAGAGAATGTGTGTACTTGTATACGTATACGCTTATATATCCATTTCTCCGGGGCTCTCTCGCGCTTGCTAATTATTCTCCCGTGACAACTTGCTTATGTGTGCATATATGCGCGCGAATCTCACGGCTAATTTTCTCGTTTCCGCGAGCGAGTCTCAGAAGGAAAACCCACGCCTTCGACAAGGCGTGGAGATACGTGGCTCCGTTCATTCATGCGTGGAGCGTTCGAGCGACTCGTTTTCTGCTGCGGCTGTATACAATATTTCAATGTTTATAGGTGCGAACTCGTTGCGTCCTGCCCGCGCGCGCTGCTTGACGTACTTGCTGAACGCTAACGCTTTTTTCGCATGCCCGTACAACCGAGATCGAGCCTGCTTTAACGAACGCTCATTTGATTAACGCTTTTTACTCGTTCTCTTGCTTCTTTGTTTTCCTCGCAGAAAATTACAAAAAATCAATCATGTATTATTCCCTTGTTACTCGGTCGGGTAAGTCAATGTGTTTGGCCAGAACATTTGCAGCTATTTTTTTTTCTTTTCACGAAATTTGTATTGATTTTTTTATTTTCTTATAAACAGTTGGAAAATATTTCAGTTTAAAAATACTCTTAGAAATAGGCATTTTCATCGGAAATTCTAACTGTGGAACATATGTTTCCTATCAATAGCTACTTTAAAAAAAATACTACTCATCTAGAACGGAATTGCGGGAAAGTTCTCGAGTTAAAAAGAAAAACTTGGGTGGCTCTTGAGTTTGAAAAATCCAGCTGAACGACAGCTCCCGATCGAACAATAGAGAAACTAAAATCGGTAAAAAGTATCGAGTATCCCATAGCGCCCTCGTTTGAAATTTTCATAAAGACTTGCCGCAGGTAGCAGGGGCGCACCTCCAAATATAATGGCCGTCAAATGTTTTTTATGGCCTTAGACGACGAGCGCGCTGTTCTCGTTTCTCTCCCCCTCCCCCTTTTGTCGACGCTAGCAGCCTCTGAAAATTTACCTACACACAGACTGAGAGAGAAGCGGGATCGATGGACCGGCGCAGAGCCGGTGTTAAGAAAAAAAGTCTATATCTTTTCCCTTCGGCGCTCCATTGTCGTCGAGAGTCTTATCGTACTAGTCCCTTCGGTTGTCGCATGCGAAGCGACCCCTCGAATTTCATTGACGAGGATCACGCGCGCGCCTCTTACAAATATCCTTAGCCAAGCGTATTCTCAAATTTTCACTTCCTATGTATACACGTGGGAATGACTATGCTCAGTGAATTTTAAAGTAACCTTCCAGACGCTTGTTTATCTGCAAATATTAGATATCGATTGAAAATGGCTCGAACAAAAAATTTCTATAGACTGTATAAATTCATTTTACATTTTAAATAAAATTTTCGTTTCCTTTTTACAAATTTTAAAATAAGTAATACCCCTTATTATATTAATATACACATCTACAAAATGAACCCGGTTAAAGTACTTGACTGAAAAGCCTCATACTAAATCTGATATTTATTGTACTTAAATCAGACTATTTTTACTACTTTGTCTGATCCCTTAGACAAAGGGAGGAACTCTCCTTTTCCCCTGCCTGTTTTTCGCGTACATTAAAAAAAATCTGTGCTGGCTGTCTGAGGGGCATTTGAGTTACTTAGAGCGTGAAAAAGGCGGTGGCGGCGGCGGCGGCGATAACGACAACTCGCGCGTTCGACGTTAAACGCTCCAAGAGAGTAGATTTTCCTTTCAGGGTCAACAAATTTTCACAAAACGCTCGTTAAGACGATTCGCTCTGGGGTTCTTTATCGCCCCCACAGCTTAGGTTCGCTTTGTTCTCCGCATATATATATACGTGCGCACGGATTTATGAAGTCGTAAATAAAGGAATCGGAACATGAAAGTTATTTGCGTATTGAGAGGAACAAAAACTCTATCAGTTGTAGAAGAAGCGAGCGATTTAATTAATGGGATGACTTGTTTCCTATGCTATAATCGCTGTAATTGCCGCGCTCTATACTCCCGGTACTTTATTTTTAAACCGGCCATTATCGCACAAAGTGGAGTTGGAGTAGCGTGTGCGAGTGTGTTTTGAAAAAAACAGCATACTTTTCATTGACCAAAAGAAAGAGTGGAGCGCTAAAAAAACTATCCCATCGGACGCGAGTGTGTATTTATAGTTCCTTTGTGTGCGATAACGTAATCTTTAAATTCTACTCTTAATTAGACGAAAATAAATCTATTTTTATCGAAATTTCAGTCTATAAGAAAATTTTAAAATATTTTACCTATTAAAATTTTTGTTTCAATAAAAATATACAACAGTATAAATTTTAATTACAGACAAATATTGCAATATTGTTGTATAAAATTTATATAATCAAAATAACATAATATATTTATCACGTGCGTTATAGTGCCTTAACATTTAATTCCTGCATGCTTAAATAAAAAATAATAAACAAAAAACTTGATTAAAGCAATATAATTGAAAGATTGTCCATCAATCGAAAAAGTAAAAATACATTTAAAAATAATTCTGAAGCTAAAGTATTTTTCAAAAAAAATGTTAACAGTTTTCAAAATCAATTAATTTGAACAATTAATGTTAACTGAACTCTTACGAGTCTTTTATCACTGAACGTACACACGATCAACGTACACAACTCCTACGCTTCTAAAAACGCTGCATTAGCATTCTAGAAGCACGAAGACCTTATCAAAGCGTAAACAGAGCCCTCCGGTGCCGTCGAGGCAAGAGAAAAGAAAAAAAAAACGACAATCTCACGTGATCGCATGCGACGAAAACAGAAGAGGGGAAAAAGCGTGTAAACATAGACCAACCTGATCCTGTCCCCGAAGAATTCGACCTTGCTCTTCTTCTTGACGATGGCCTGGGGCTGATGCAGGGGACTGACGCTCGTCTCGCTGGTGGCTGGCGGCGAGCTCGAGCCGGTGCTGGAGGACAAGCTGCCTGCCCTGCCTCTGCCCCCGTCGATGATCTGCGCGTCGCTGCCCCTCATCATTCCGTGATGATTGGCGATTATCCCGTTGGCGTGGCCGGTGCCGTTGCTGTTGCCGGGCGGGCCCGCCGAGACGGCCAGGCTCGGCCGGCTGTTCTGCCTGTTGCGGCGCTTCTTCTTCTTCACCTCGGAGTTGCCGTTGTGGCTGTTGTTGAGCTCCTCCCGGGGCAGCGAGCCCGGCGCCATCCAGTCCAGGTCCTTCTTCAGGTGTCCCCGACCGCACTTGCAGCCGCAGGCCTTGTACGCGAGATCGTAGCCCTTCTTCGTCCAGAGGTTCTGGTGCCGCTGGCGCTCGGACCAGCTGCGCGCTCTGCCGCAGCCCTTGAGGTAGGCGAGGATGGTCTGCTCCCAGGAGTCGAAGCACTCGCGATGCATGAACTGGCCGGCCTGGCAGGCGTCGTTGTTGCAGCTCACCTTGACGCAGTCCTGGAGCGAGCTCAGCCTGATGAGCGCGTCGCCGCGCATGCACTCGCCGCTCGGGATGCAGCAGTGGGCGAAGCCGGTGTTCAGGACGTGGCTCAGCCCGAGACTGTCGACGAAAGCGTCGAGGCTGTTATTGCTGCTGCTGTTGTTGTTGTTGTGGTTACTGTTGTTGTTGTTGTTATTGTTGAGACCCAGCGAGCTGGAGAGCTGGTGCTGCTGGAAGGGGCTCGTCTCCAGGAGGCCGCCCCCGTGGCCGTTGCCGTGGCGCCGAGGTGCCATCCTCGCCGAGCAATTCTCGACGCTGCGCTGCGCTGAACCGGCGACTTGCCTCTCCGCGCTTCCCTCTCTCTCTTGGCACTACGTCGTCGTTGTCACAGCGTTTGTTTGTTTTTCTTGTTTACGTTTTGCCGCGCGCGTCTCGATGTGCTGCCGCCTCGTCGAACTCGCGGCTAGTATGGCATTTTCGGCTTTCGTCGCTGAAAAGTCGCCGGTCAGGTTGAAACAGTATAGTAGAATAGAGCAGAGGTGAGAAGAGAGAAAAAAAACAACGCACTCGCGTGTCACGGAGATCGGTATGACTAAAGTTCCCTGGAGGTAATCATTCCCGCGAGCGGCACCGTCGAGCGCCGTTCAGCTTTATCCAGGTTAGGTTGCGGGCTTGTATCACTCATTCACACGCTATAAACCGAAGAGACAAGAAGAGCAGTGAATAATTGAAAAAGTGCAAATGCAGAGCTGCGCCGTGGATGCTCCTCTCGCTTCACGATGGCTGTTATATCCGCAGGTTGCGAAAAAGCAGAGCAGAGAGCCGGCGAGGAAGGAAAAGACTAGAGGCGGCCAGTCGGAAGCTGTGGGTATATAGCGCTGTGGGTAGGCGAAGGTGGCGTTCTATAGACTCTCGGTTCCTCTCCCTCTCCCTCTCTGTCTCTGGCTCTGGCTCCACTGTCTCTCTCTCTCTCTCTCTCGTCAACACACACGCACGCTTCCACGCGGAGTGCGCAGCAGTTACTGAGCGAGTCTGCGAGTGCCGGCTCGGCCTAGCGTCGTCTGCGAGCGCGATCCGGCCGGCTGCGGCGGCGGCGGCGGCGGCGGCTACGGCGGCGGAGCGGTGACGGCGGCTCGGCTCGCTCGGCGCGCCGCGCCGGCAGCAGAGCGCGAGCGCGAAAGTGAGATCCCATTGGGTGAAAGGGAAAGCGAGTGGTGGAAGTCACGGCTAGCGCGCCCAATCGATGCGCCCAAGCGCCAACTGCGCTGCAGGCTGCAGCTCCTGATGCTGCTCCTACTACTCCTACTGCTCCTGCTGCTGCGGATGCTTCTTCTGCTAAAACGTGTCCTTCTTTTCTTCCTTGACGTTTCTGCCTATATGCCGATGTTTTTGCTCTCCAGAATTTGAAGCTGGCGCTTTTTTGCGGCCATTTTTTGCTCTTGCAGGGTTGGTTTTGTAGTCACCTTTGAAGGTACGGGAGAGAGCTTTTTTAGCTTAAAGTGCCAAAGGTCTACAGCCTCGATCTTTTTAGCTATTTTTAACTTACGAGATTGTTTTATATATTTGGACAAAAAACTAATTATAAAATGATTAAAAAAAAATTTTTCAATTCATTTGGATTAAAAATTTTTTTGAATTATTATAACTCTTTTGAAATTGGCTCTTTTTATTAATACAAGATATTGAAAATAAAAACTAGAGGTAACATTTACACACTCGACTATTCTTTTATTAGTGTCAATAATGTTACTTGTAACTTAAAAGGTTGTAAAATTTTCAATTATATCTAGTGCTATACTTTTTGGTAATTCAATAATTCAACAAAAGATCCCATGTTCAAATATTCTTTTAAAAAAGTTGTTATTATTTTATTTAAATCAATAAAAATAATAATTTGGTCAAAGTAACCGTTGTTAAACTGTTGTAATATTCTTGGCAAACTTATTTTTTTAGGCAGTTTAAAATTAAATGTTAAACAATTTAATAAAAAAAAGTTGATGAAAATTTAAACTATAATTGTGTATAAGAAATTTAAAAAGATTATACAATAAGGATGTGAATAAAACCCTCCTTATATTATAAATAATCTGACAGAGGGAATTGCTTAAATCATTTATGATTATTTCAAGGCAGACTCAGCTCTGATTAAACGCGTTATCTTTAATGAAGCGTGCTTGCGAGCTTTTTAATTTAAAAATATCTCTCCGGCCCGCTATAAAGTAAATAAAATAGAGGCTTACTTAGATTGTTTTAATAAGGCAGCAGGCACATTTTCGGAGATACATTGATAAAATGCAATAAAGCAGGGGGTTAATGTTGCCCTTTGATAATGCGCGCAAGCCATTTAATTTGAAAATGACGCGCGGCCAAAGCTCGCAGGCAAAAAGAGCTTTCGGAGCTGAAGAAAAACAAGCGAAGAGCTAAGAAGAACGGCGATGGCGCGCGCGCGACTTATTAAAAAAAGTGTTTCCCATAAAGCCGGCTCGCTCGTTAACGTACGCGTTAATTTCCCCTGGTCGCGCGAAGTGCGAGTCTGCTGCTTCCCACGTCTGCAGCACTCCCCCACGCGTTCTCTAGATGCAGATCTTGCTCGCGTGCGCGTATGCACGCGGCGAACATCGGGCTTGCAACGGCGGCTCCGAAATTGCAGGGCCCCGCCTAAATTTAGCACAAGGTCGGCTCTCTCTCTCTCTCTCTCTCGCCATGCCGCCCGTCCGCCCGCCCGCGACCTCTTTTATTTTTCAAGCGCTCTCCCAGCCCTCCCGGCTTTCTCGCTACCATCGCTGCTGCTGCTGCTGCTGCT